>WYDI02021595.1:12263-29999 GCA_009867235.2 Psittacus erithacus | reverse complement strand
GGAGGGAAATTACCGGCGCGGTGCGGAGGGAGGGGGGACCGGGAGGGACAGGGGGGGGCTCCGGCTCCTGGGGCGCATCGGAGGCGGCGCCGCCGCAACGCGGAGCCCGGCGGGGCTCGGTTTCCCCTGGCCGCGCAGCCGCGGGGAAGGAGCGGCGGGGTCGGAGCTGCCGCCGGCGGCCAGGGCCCGGCTCGCCCTTCGCTACCGGAGAGGAACGGGAGCAACTTTTGGGGTTTTTTTCCCCATTATTTTTTATTTTTCATTTTTTAATGGCTTTTTCGGGCCGCCCGACTCGCGAGTGGAAATAAAATATCCGCGGGTGCCGCCACGAGGAAAGCTGAGACACTTCCACCGGAGCCGTCCGGGAGCTGCTGCCGCCGTCCCTTCCCGACCGGAAAAAAAGGGATTTTCTCCTCGCCCGGAGAAAGGGGCTGCGGGGAAGAGCCCAACCGGCACACCGAGGCGGGAGCCCCGCCGGTGCGGATTCCGCCGGTCACGGAGGAGCCGAGAGGAGCTGGACCCAGCGGCGATGCTTCACGAAGAATCCCGTCTCCTCGCCTGCCGCCGCCGAGCAGAGCATCTGCGGGAGCACACATCTCGCAACCCAAGCCCCGCTGCGGCGGGAGCATCCTTGCGGCGTCATCTGGATCGCTGGGAATACGATTCACCGGGGACGAGGCACCGTGGTTCCCAGGAGCTCATGGGCATCGCGGCCGGGCTTCCACCGAAGCTGCCACCGGGACCAAGCGGGTTGTGCCGCCTTTCCGGCTCGCTCTCCACCAAAACCGAGGTGTTCCCGGGGCCGCAGCATCCCGATCCGGCTCCGGGGAGAGCCGCCAGATCGTGGGAATTGAATGGCCGGAGAGGCAGGGCCTGGATGCGGGGCGCCGGCGGCAGCTCGCTGCGGGTGACACCGTGCCACGGCTCCAGCCCTGCGGGTTTATTCCCGGGGAAGGCGGTGGGGAAGTTTTGCATCCGTGCTTGGTGTTTTTCAAGGAAGGATTTGCTTGGCATCGGGCAGCGGTGGTTTGCCTGGCTCTGATTGTCGGGGCACAGGTAGCTGTGTAAGGAGGTTTTGCTTATATATGTATCTGTGTGCATGTATGTGCCTCTCCCTGCTATAGGGATGCTCCTGGTCGGAGGCTGTAGGCAATGTGCTTCCATGGAGGACAGAGAATTTCGGGCCCTGGGGGTCTGCGGGCAGGGGCAGAGCCATGTGGCTCCTCTCTGAGGAATATCCTGCATCTTGCTCGGGATGATTTGGTGGGATTTGGCAGTTTTGTACCTTCCCGTGCTCCTGTGGTGGAGTTTTCCCATGTGGTGTGCCGGGCGCATGCCGCCGCTCCAGTGCTGTGTTGTGGGACCGTGGCTGGCAAAGCCTCGGCACATGGGCTTCTGCGCTGGGGTGTGAGGTGAGAAACATCCCTGGTGAAGGGTACGGGGGGATCCCAGCTCTTCGGGAGGGACTTTTCCTTATTAAGGATCCATAAAACTTTCAGGTGTGGATTTTCGGGTGCTGGGGTGAGCTGTGGGCTTGGGTCAGGCTGCCTCGATGCTGTAGCAGGAGAGGAAAGCTCTCACCGCGGTGCCTTCTTCTGACCTTGTGTGTAGAGCTGAGGAAGGGAAAGCCATTCCTTGGCTTCGAGAGCCTGGCTTGTTATCCCGGCTTTAGGAATGAGTGAGTCGGTACCGGTGGGGCACAGAGCAGTGTGGGCTGCCAGAGAAGCCCGTTTCAGCTGAGGGTGTCGTTAAAAATTGAAATATGTCAGTTTATCACCCCAGAAAGGCTGGAGCAGAGAAGCCTAAGGAGGGAGGCAATGGGGTGGCTGCTGCTGGAGGCCACATTACCTCGGTTTTTAAGCCCTTCTGGTTGTCTGCCTGATTTTATGCCTAGAACACGCATCCATCCCTGGGGAGCTTGCTCCCTCCTGGTGCTGTGTCTTAATCGCAGGCTCTTGCCCTGCCTAGGAAGGGCTCTGGGTCCCAGAACCGAGGGTCTCTGGTGTCCCAGGACCCCGCAGTAGTGCTCCACACCGAGCTGCTCCTGCCGTGCCCGCAGCATCAGTGCCGGGCTTTGCATCCTGCCAGGCAGCTGAGTTCATTTAGCCTGAAGCAGGTTTCCCTGCATGGCCTGAACTTGTGCTGGGAAACCTGCGGTGAAGCCTAAATATTAGGGGGGATCCAGCCCCCACCCCGCACCCTCCTGCTGCCGAGTACCAGGGGCAGGGATGCGGGTCCGGGGCGATGGGGATCAGAGCAGGGCATCTTTCCCGGCAGGATGCGGTCTTTTGGAGTGGTGTTTGGTGCTGGGGGGGTCCGCGGCCGGTGCCCCCCCGCAGGGATGCTGCAGCTGGTGGGGGGGGATCGGGGGCTGCACCTGCAGGACCCCGCTCCCGGCCCCGCCGGCATCTGCCGCTGCATGTCCGTCTGCAGCGGGCGCCTGCATGCAAAGAAATAAGACATTTCTTTCTCTTCTGCCTGCGCATTCCTCAAAAAGCTAATATTCATGAAAGGTAATTCAATCAAACCACGATGCCTATCAGCTAATGCAGCAAAGCTGGCGCAGGGGTGAGAATGGGAGCCAGGAACACAAAAGCCCTGTTTTATTACCTCCTGCTTGCCTGAGAATTGCTTTTCTCCCTCGAGTGAGCCGGCTAAAGCTGGCTTTATTATGTTAACCTATTTGCGTGTCAAGAGCTATTGTGCCTCTCTTTATCTGTGTTTGTATTTGCTCGATGCAGGGAATAAAAGGACGAGGCGAAAATGGATGGCTGGTCAGTGCTTTGCACTCTGGGGGCACTGATTGGTTGCTAAGTGATTTGCATCCCCGGTAATCGCTTTTATCTCGGAAGGATGTCGTGTATAATTATAAGCCTACTGACATCTTTTGAAATCTGCCTAATGGGTGTTTTTAATTTACATGGGAAGCAGGGGCTATTTGTGTTGCTCTGATTACAGGTTGTGTGCGAGTGTATGCTTTAAAATATAGATATTTCCATAGACTTGGGGGACTGTGAGTGACGAGGCTGTGATTTTTGGCGAGTCCCTGCTCTCCCACGGACGGGTGCAAGAGCAGAAGTCACCAGGTGTGAGTTTGGTGTTTAACCTCTCAGCTCAGCACTGTGTAGCTTGGGGTGCTGCTGGGCTGGGTTCCTATAGTCACCCTGTGAAATCAAACTCCCCTCTGCAGCCTAGGGCAAGGTGGTTTTTCTGGGAGGGGGGGATCATGCTACTGAGCCCTGCTCTGCGCATCCAAGCCAGCGTGGTGGTGATGGTGGTGCTCAGGGTAGTGTGGGGATATGCATCAGCAGTGGGGAGCCCAGGCTCAGCCCCCCATGCATACAGTGCTGGTGCTTCCTGGTGCTGAAGTGGAGCCACAGCTGGTGGGTTCACATGGAGCCACTGTGTTCACTTACAGCAGATAAAGCTCCTGGTGACCTGTGGTCCCATTGCCAGCCCTGGGCACCTGCACCCGGCCACCTCTCAACCCAGAGCCACACCGGAGCCTCCTGAGGAGTTAATGGAGTTCTTGTATGCTAACGGGGTGTGCTCCTGGTGTTGGGGTATTGGCAGCACTGTGGGTGCATCTCTTTGGCAGGCAGTGGGATGTGGGTGCTCCAAGACCATTCTGGGTGTGCTCATGCATGGAGCAGCCCTAGTGTGCAGAGCAGGAGTGCGATGCAGTGCCAGTTGTGCACTTGGCTTTTCTGCTTTCCACCTCCATGCTGGTAACTCAGCACAGTGCCTCAGGGTGGAAGGCTGAGGTGGAGGTGTCTGTGAGATGAGGGATGCTGGGGTCCCTCCTGGGGCTCTGTGTGCATCTTGAACACTCAGAGGTCCTGATGTGAGGTGGGTGGTTGTGATGGCGCAGGGGCTGTGCTCCTTCTGCAGCCAGTGCTGGTCTGTGTGAGGGTGCAGAGGAGGGCCTGAGGGCAGCTCACCCACAGGGCCAGCTTGGCCCAGCTACCTTCCTCTTCCATTAAAGATCACAGTGGAGCCTTAAGTGCACCCAAGCGCATTCCGCAGCTCCCTCTGGCCACGCACAAGGTGACCCCATCAATTTGCAGGGCTGAGGCAGTTTGATGGCACCGTGGGCAGCGCTGGGATGGGGATCACGGGGCATGGGGGAAACACTGATACAGTGGGATGAGCACCGCCGGACCGGGTGCCCTGGAGCCGGGGCACTGTGCCCTCCCTCATGGGTCCTGTCGCACCCGTCCCGGCTGGCGAGCGGCGCCCGCACCGCTATTTATGGCTGGCTGTAAACAAACCTCCAATGAAAGAAAGTTAATGACCTGAGACTGACAGGAGCCTGCTGGGAGGTTTTACAGCCCCTGGGACTCCTTTTGCTAAAGAGAGAATACATCAGCGGGTTAACCCAAACCGGCGAGAGCCGTGCAGGGGCCAGGGATGGCCCCAGCATCAGGAGGCGTTGCAGAGGGGCTGGCCCTGTGTGAGGAGAGGGGTTTTGTGGGGGGCACCTGTCTCTGGACCCTGTCTCTATCCCCCTACATGGGACTGCGGTGTGCAGCCCTATCGAGGGAAGGCAGGTCCCAGGGTCAGGGGCTCTCTGAAGCTGTCACCATCTGCCTCTTGTAGGTCATCTCTGCTAGAGCGAGGGCTGGCTTAGCGTCGCTGCTAACCACACACTAATAAAACCCTAATGCCCTGCAGCGGGGAGGTTTTGCCGTCAGAGAGAAATATTCACACTGCTGCCAAATTCAGCCTTGGTTGCACAACAAGAGTGCTGTGGGGGAGACAGGAATGATGCGGCGTGGGGTGCTCTGCAGCCCCCTTGTTTAATGCCGTGTCCTGGCTCACTGCAGGGTGGGAATGTCGTTGGTGCTCTTGAGGAGGATGGGATGGTGAGCGTGGTGCAGGGTGCCTCACTCACTGCCTGCTTCCTTCCCTGCAGCCCCCGTCTGCGCGCGACGCTTGATTTACCGAGAAGAGCTGGCAGTTAAACCTGACAAATTGACGGCGGTTTTAAGTGGTTCAGGTTAATTAATAGTCAGGGAAGTATCAATTTTTTAAGGGATGCTCTTGGCTTGCAAGGAGAGCTGGAGCCTGACTTTCCCTTTGGAAAGTAACACCATCTGTGTGGGTCCCCCCGGGCAGGGGGATGGTGCTGAGCTCGATGGCATCGCTCTTCTGACCCACAGCCTTGTATTTCTGCTTAAATATCTCCCCTTGCGTGGCTGGTGAAGGAGGGATGGGGTCACCCTCACGGCTGCGGTGCCAAAGCCCCACTGCCCTTCTCAGTGCCCTTTGGGGTCTGGTTGTGCCCTCTGTTTCTGTGCCTGAAGGTTTGTGCCATGGCAGCATCATAGTGCACAGCTGCAGTGCTCCAGTAACCGCAGTGCTTTGGTTGTAGCTACCTGTAGTGGTGCAGCCGGTAGCCGTGGTGTCCTTGCCCCTATGGGGGTCCCATGGTGAACACCAGTATTAATAGGGCCATCAGGTTCCATCATGGGCTGGGACTGGGGGTTGATGTGGATGAACTGGAGCAGCATCCGCTCCTGTTAGTTTGTGCGTGCCTGATGCAGATGCTCACATCTGCTCACATCTGGTGAGCCTGAGGATGCTGCCCAGGGTTCAGATTTTAAAAACATAATGAAATAAGCTTAAACTCCCCTGTAAGAAGAAGCTTTGGTGCTGTGGTGGTCTTGGTGTGCAGGGATGGGCACTTCCAGGCTGTGTCTGGGCTGGGTCCCAGAGCAGCACAAAACCTTTGCTGGAGCATGTGCTCCATCTTTCTCAGTACAGACTGGGATGCAGGTGGAAGCGGTGGTTTTTCAGCAGCCCTAATGCTTGGGAATATGAGAGATTAAGGTTAGTGACCATTTTTTAACTCGGTAAAGGGAAAGACAAGCTGGAGTCTGCAGTCCAGAGATATAATTAGTTCGCAGCAGTGGTGCTTTCTTGATTTAGCTTCAGAGAGCAGAACAAGACAAGGATGTTATACCCAATTAGCAATAACATACAGGCTGAGTCTCGCTAGGTGAGATAACAAGCCAGTTTTATAGCTCTTCTTTAGGGACTTTTTCTGTTGGCAAGGGGGGAAAGGAGGAGAGGGACCGAGTCTTTTCATCTGGGAACTATTATTAGAGAGCTCAGAAAGCCCAAAGCTGAGTGATGCATTGGCCAACGCATATGATAAAGAGCCTGGAGCTCTCTGTCTGTCCCAGAGGCCTGTGTGGTGGCCCTGGAGAAGGCTGGGTTGGTGCCAGCAGTGGCAAGGACACAGCCAAGGGCCACCCACACACCCTGTATGTGTCTTATCTGCTGCTGCGACGGTTTATAGCACGTGGATGGGCAGCATTGATCCTGGCCCAGTGCATGCAGGGTGGCCGTCAGTGCTGCCATGTCCCCATCCCCAGCACTGTAACCCTGGACCATGTCCCCCAGCCCCATTGATGTGACCTGAGCCGTGTCCCCTGCTGGCTGACCCCCAGCCTCGTCCTCTGCACAGCCCCGGTCAGATGCCGGCTGCCAGCGCCACATTCCCACTTTGTATTGCAGATCGATGTCATTGATTTTTCCTCCCCTGTAAACCTAGATGGGTCGGGGCTGCAGAGGGGAGGGTTTTGTGCTGCTCTGGCTCTGGCTGTGCTGTGGCCGGAGCATCCTGTGCTGGTTTCCACAGCCCACCCGTCCTCCCGCAGGCCTCTGTGTAATGGTGAAGCTCAAGGACATCCAAAAAGCCAGCAAAAAGTCTAGGAAGCTCAGGCTTTGTTAATTAGCTTTTGATAATGAGCTCTGCCGTTCATGGTGGGGGGGATTGCAGGTGGCTTTCTCTTCTTGCTCTTACTGTCTGCCTCTCCTACAGTGCTTGGTGAGGATGTGGTTGCCGCTGGGGTCCCAACTTCATTTGAGACACCCATGGGACCAAGGGTGCCCAGTGCTTCCCTTAGGGCACAGCCAGTATGGGGACATCTTCCTGGTATCCCCTCACCCTACAGCCTCCCCTTGTTATGGAGCAGAGCCAGGGGCTGGGGCAAGAGCATCTCCCCTTGCACACACAGGGTGGATGGGGACAGGGATTGGGGGGGGACAGCCCGAGCCTCATCCCTACCAGGAGAAGCCGCATTGCCGCTCTCCGGCCTTAACACCCCCGAATAATCATCAGCTCTCGTCGTAATCATTGAGACTATTAGAAAGAAATGTTGGCTCGCAGCTCATGTCAGACTTTGCGTTCTGCTTTGCAAACGCGCACAATTAATGCCAATCAGGCGGGGGAGCAGCCAGCTCGCAATCACGGCTGCTCCGGCGCGGCTGTCAGCGCGTCCCAGCCCGCCTGGTACATTTTCATACAATTGCTATAAACAGCGGAGGGGAAACTCCTCGTTCCTCGCCAGCCGCGGGTATTGTTCTCTGTTCCTTTTAATTACTCGCCATTCAGCAGCTCATCCGGCCTCGGATCGGTGCGGGGGGAGCAGGGCTTTGGAAAGCAAAGAGATAAATCTCAGCCATGCCTGGTTTTCCCATGCAGGGGCTGCATGAGGCTGTTGGCAGCTAAAGAAGAAAAGCCTGGTTAATTCTTTGTCTTTTTCTTCTCTCCCCCCCCCGCATTGTTTTCTCCCCTTGGGGACACAAACTGGTCCCTTCACCCCCAGGGAACCCCAAAAGCAGGGTGAGCTTGGGAGAAGCGGAGGGGGAAGAGCTGGAATTACGTGACTGGATGGTGGTATAATCCTCGTTACAAAAGTACACATCAATTATAAGAATTCCTACAGTAATCTCAGAAATCTATCTTTTCTGCTGAACCAGCTCATTAAAGAGCACCATTCATTTCCATCTCTCCGGGTGAGAAGGGTTTAAATCTCCAGAGCTTTGTATTACCAAACAGATTCAGGGTGATGGACTCTCGTTAAATATTAAAAGAGCAAAGTTGATTTTTATTATTTTTTCCCTTTTTTCCCCTCTTTTCCTCCAGACTGACAGCACAGACGAAGCATAAGGAAGTGAGGGTGGTGGTCCCCACCATGAATAGCATCCCCATGTGTTAGTGGGGTGATGCTCAATGGGTGCCTTTGAGCGCCCCATGGCTCCCCTCACCCATGGGCACCAGCCAGTGCCATGGAGGAGGGAGGGAGGGATCCTCAGGCCACCCTGGCAAGCTCCGGAGCCTGCGCCGGACCCGGGCACCGGCACAGGCAGGGCTTTTGTGTGCCGGGGGGCAGCGGCCGGCTGTGGGGTGAGGGACGGGCACAGAGCCCCTTTGTGTGCAGCTGCGCCCCGCGGCAGCGGCGACGGGGCAGGATGCGGGGACGGGGAGCAGCGGTGGCATTGGGGAGCTGGTACTCGGGGATGGGGAGATGGTGCTCGGGAATGGGGAGCGGGATGCAGGGATGGGAGCAGGGCCCAGGGCCGGCCGGGGTTGAGGGCGGCGCGGGGCAATGTGTGCGCTGCTGCCGAGGCTCTGTGCAAACACGTTAATTTGTTTTCTTTCTTGCCTCGCCTTTCAGGGTAATTGGTTGCATTTGAAGCCTTTGTGAAAGCCTTTGATTATAGTAATTTCAGCAGCGCGATCTACCCTGGATTCCTTCGTCAGATTCTTTCACAGCCCCGGCGCTCGGGGCTGTAATTACCGAGCGGCGCACGCTGGGCTGCGGGGCACGGTGCAGCCGGATGGGCTGGGCACGGCCACCGCGGTGCTGCCGTGGTCACCACGGCCACTCCAGGCCCCCTATTGCTACAGTGAGACCCTGGGATGGGGCAGGAGGAGCCGGTCTGGGTGCTGGGGAGCTTTGGTCTCTGAAGTGTTGAGTCTGTTGGGTCTCGGGTGGGGATGTGGGTGCTGCTTGCACTCAGGCAATGGATAGGACCCATGCTGGGGTCCTGGTTCGTTGGGATACAGGGTGATTTAATTGCTGCTCTGGAAGCTTCCATGTGGCTGCTTGGCTTTTCTGATAGTTTGATCCCGTGTCACTGCTGGGGCTGGTACCAAAGTCTGTGGAGCATCCTGAGGATGCTCTTTCTGCTGAGCATGGGCTCATCTGCCTCTCCCCCCCATCCATGTGCAGGATGGAGGCATGGTGTGACTGTATTGGATGAGTGAGGATTTGCTTCAAAGCCCCCCTGGGGCAGCATGTTGCTTCCGTAGGGTACCAAACTAAGAAGGGATGTACACTTACAGGCAGGTCCTGCCCGCATGCCGCACTGGATCCTGTTGGGACCCAGATGCACTCCAGCAGAGCCTGGCTCTGCCAAAACCACCAAAGGAACCCGAGCAGGGCCCTGACCTTTGCTAACAGGGCCGTTCCCCCCCTCCTCACTGCTGGCATCGTGCTCTCAGTCCCACGTAATGACCTTCTCTGCAGCGGCGCGCCAGCGTCTGCCACTTCCAATTACCCACGTCTGCTCAGCCCGAGCTCCTCCCCGCAGCAGCGCGGGGGCTCTTCCTCCCTGGAAGCGTGGCAGCGGGTTGGGGGGACGTTGCAGCAGGGTCCCTCGCCCTCCCTGCTCAGGGGCCCTCATGTGGTGCTGCCCAGGGCTCTGGCTGCTCAGCCCCGGGGCACTGGAGACATTTGGGTTTCTAGAATCATTATTAACCTGTTCGAGAGCTGTTCCCGCTCGCAGCTAAAATAGATCTTTAATCTCTGCTCAAAATAGCTCATTTGATGAGAGGCCTCCTTAAAGCTGACACATAAATTTAACCAGGCTGCCCGAGCCCTGCGCGAGGATGTCTGCAAATGCTCAACGGCACTCGAACTGTTGGGGTTTTTAATGCCATCATTGTGGACACATCTCATACCTTCTTTCTTCCGTCAGGTCATTTGTACTGGTTGGGAAGCAATTTACCCGTGTCCTCTGCCGTGTCCCCATCCCAGCCCCTCTTGCAAGCCAAGGGATATTTTGGGGTATTTTTTGATGTGGGGTTTCTTGAAGGGGTTTCTTCTTGGAGCTGCTGCAGGAGCATCTCCTTTGGGATGTGCACCTGCATCTGCACTGGGATGTGCACCCCATCCATGAGGTTCTCCCTGCAGGCTCTAGCTTGCAGGATGGGGCATGATAGAGGAATTGTGAGGGGAGGGACCCCCTGGGCATGGAGCTGAGTGGGGTCAGACCCATAAGCTGAGGGCACAGCTCTGTGGGGTGCCAGTTGGGTCTGGGCTCATTCCAGTTACCTTCCCCATAGGACACAGGTCACTTTCCCAGTGCCTCACTGCCCTGCACCCCAGCGAGATCCTGAGCAGCAAAATAATCACTTCCAGCATCATTATCCGTTGCAAACCCCAGCTTCCAATTTTAATCAGAGGAGCTGGTGTTGCTTTAAGATCCGCGGGTTTTAAAGATCACAAGAGGGGTTAGAGAAAATTACCCTTGACTCTTACATGCTAATGTAATCTCTAACCAGATCTGCAGCACTGCAGCTAAAATTGCTTTTTAGATTAACATTTAATTATTAACAGGGCCCCCTGAAAGGCCCGGGGCTGGAGCGCACGGAGGGGAGCGGATTAGCAAGGTGGGATGGAGCGGGAGGGAGGTCGCGGTGCGGCCGTGCTTTACTGCAGCCCTCGGTGCTGAGCTCCCTGCTCTGTTTTATCCTCTGCTCACTGTGATTTATGGCGGGGTGACCTTTCCCATCCTCACCCCTTGCAGGGCTAAGATGCGGCGTCGCTCACCCAGTGCTGTGTCCCCTCCGCTGCCGTGGCACCATAAATCTGGTCCTGGATGGGAGATGGGCAGGAGTTGGCACAACCATGGTGGTGCCAGGCGGCAGTGCCAGCTGGAGTCCCGGTTGCCTTAGGGTAGGATGGGCACCCTCTGTGCAGCCTTCCCCCACCAGCACCTCCTCACCCTCGCTATCTGATGGGAAGCCAGTGTTTGTGAGGACTGGGGATGGTGGCAATGGCTATGATGGGGCTGCTGCGAGGTAGCACCAATGTCCATGGGGAAGGGGAGCTCCCTGGTGGGTTTCTCCATCCCAGCACAGAGGGATGAGGGATGAGGTGGCTGTGTTGTACTCAGTGCACCAGGGACCAGCAAAAGCCTTTGCTTAATTTATCAGTGCTGCCAGCTTGTGAGAGTGCTGCCAGCCTTGGCCTCGCTCCCACACTGTCTGGTGCTGTCAGAAGCCTCTTGCTCCCCTCCTAGTGGGGTGACCCCATCACCTGCTGTCCTTGCACCGAACCCAGCACTGCCTTTAATAGCAGGGTTGGGAGACACAGGGCTGTGACTCTTTGCAGCGTCCCTGTTCCTTCTCCCCTTCCTCTCCCAACCCCAGACCCTCCCTTTTTGGGTGGTTACATCCCAAAGCTCCCCGGTACACTCGTGCAAGGATGTGCACACGTTGCACCAGAGCCTGGATGGTGGCCAAGGGCTGCTCTGCCCTCGCGTTGCCCGGCCGGCGGCACGGACCCGGTTCAGGCTGAGACTTTAAAGATTCCTCTTTTTTGTTGTCCCCTCCTCCCGTCACATTTCCCTTTATCTAAATCCTCGCCTGCGAAAGCCTCCATCGACAGCTGCGGGGCCTTATCTCGCTGGAGGGACCTTCACAGGGCTCTCGTAGGAGATAAGCCCGACTTATCAGCCGCTGATGTCAGAGGAGGTGCCAAACCCTCCCGTCAAGGGGGCTTTAGGCATGGAGGGTGTTGGGTTTGTGTTTTCATTAAAGTCACAAAGACCTTGGGCTTATAAATAGTGCGATGTAGAGATAGGGCTCCGAAATTACCCAGCACAGGAGAGGAAGGAGCAGTCGGAGAGCGGAGTGATGCCAGCATTGGGGAGCGATGCTGTGGGATGCGGGGCTCATGGGGGACCCTGCTCTGGGTGTCCCCAAGGGACCCCTCTCTTCATGTGCCGCTGGCTGGGCTGAGGCTTGGGGCGGTTGGGCAAAACTGCTGAGTGTTGTCTTTCCTGCTCCAGAAGAGCCAGAGCAGCTTGAACTAAATCGGATCCTGCTGATTGGAATTAGTTCAAATGCAGATGGAGCTAACTAAGCCAGCACTAAGCGTCCGGCCAGCCCAGCGCCCAATTCCCATCAGCTGATTCAGGGGCTTTTCTGAGCGGCATTAGTGAAATGCCACCGCGGCACAGATGCCCATTGTGCCGGCACCCACCCTCTCGCCTACGCATGCTTTAGAGGTTAGGACAGAGGGATGGGGTTGTGGCATGTGTGGGGTCATCGTGGTTATGATGCGTGCCCGTTGGGGTGGGGTGAAACGCAGCATAGTTGTTGGAAAACTTGTCCCCACTGCGTGGCGGTGGGAAGTGGGGGCAAAACTGGAGTCTGAATTATTTGGTGGCTTTATTCATCATGGAATTATAGAATGGTTTAAGGGACCTTAAAGCTCATCCAGTTCCAAGCCCCTGCCATGGGCAGGGTCCCCAGAATTAAGGGTGCCAACAGCTCCTGTGACCGACCAGCAGCATCCTCCTTTGTCCAGGGCTCAGCCCTGTCCTGGGGCTGCATCCTTACCCTCTGATCAGCATCCAGATTTGGTGGCTGTTGCCTTCTCCGCTTACCCTATGCCACCCCATCCCTGCGTGCTTTCTCCTTGCTGTCAGCCCTGATTCCCCTGGGAATCATCAGGGACCTGATGCACATCCGGCATCATCCCAAGCCCGTGTTTAGCAGGGACACGGGGCAGTGTCCCGGTGAGGAGCTGGCCTGGCTGCAGGGAAGGAGGTGACGTCCTCCCGCTAATCGGCCAGATGGTGACACGAGGCAGGATGCCAGCCCCGAGGTCACTGCGGAGCTGAGTCTCGGGTATGGCCGGAGCCGATGCCATCCCATAGGGTCCATCCCATGGGGATGTGGTCGGAGCGGATGCAGAACAGCTCCGGTGCCAGTGCGCATGCAGGAGCTGTGTAATGAACCCCGAGTCCCGGCGGGGAGAGGCGAGCTCCCCGGCAGTCAAGTGCGCTCACTCAGCCTCTGAATAAGAAGCACTTCATTCTCTTTTCAAACTGTATAATTTCTGCCTGATTGTAATGGCATATTTTAAAATTACCAGAAATCGAAGCCAGAAAATGGATACGGCTGCTTTTACTGCGAGCTGCGTTAACAAAGGAGATGTAATGCGTGAAATAAAAACACCTCCCTGCCCCCCTCCTGCTTTTTTTTTAAGACAGTAATAGGAGAAAATTGGTTTTGAAACTGAATAAAAGTCCCTTTCAGAGGAAATCATTTCTTTCAGGGTACCTTTGCTGAAAGTAAAATAGTGAATAATGAAAGGTGGTTACATGATTGTCTTTCATTTAGAGAGCGCGAGGACAGATGGAATCTGGGAGAAATGCACGATTGGAATAATTGCATGGTAACAAGGCGCTTGTTGTGAAATTAGTATCTTAAGAAAGTAGTGAAAAAGGCTTTTACTCATGAATACTTCATTATTAGGAGAAAACAGCACAATTTGGGTTCTCCAGACACCTGCTTCGTATCAGATGACTTCCTCCTCCCCGCCTGCTCCTCTCACCTTTCGATAAGGAGTCTCTTCCCTTGCCCCCTGGTTTACAGCATGAAGGAGATGGGGTGAGACCCCCACAGCACCCTCGGACAGAGCCTGCCCTCAGTGCTGATATCCTGCATGGGTCCCATCGACAGCCTGGGACCTCCCTTGCCTGGTGGAGTGGGGCACGGAGCAGGAGCAAGCGGGCGCCATCACCTACATGTCCTCGGTGGCTGCAAAGGCGTGTTTTGAAGGGTGACATTGAAACCAGTGGAGCAAGGAGAGCCCCAGGCACGGCTCTGGGACCAGATCCCTGCTCTGCTGCCTGATGGGCATAGGCTCTGCTGGTGTGAACCCAATGCCACTGCATGCTTCTCTGCGCACCGGTCCCGGTGCTGTTTGCCAGCACTGAGGCATGTGGGAAACATCCCAGCTGGCTGCAGGAGGATGATTCCCCCACGATGGAGCACGTGAAGTGATGGACCTGACCGTGATCCCCATCTGTGACCTCCATCTATGACACTGAACCATCAGTAAATGTTCAGCTGGGAGAGCAACGGCTCCGGAAGACCGGCACCGCTGCCTGCTTTTCTGCTGCTCCTGCCCACGTCTCCCTGCCCTCTCCAAGTGGGAATATCACTCCCCGCGCCAGCCGGAGCAGTGGGAGGGTGTCAGCAGCAACTGGTTATAATTCATGCCCTCGGTGGCGGCTGCTGAAGGATGTACAATGAGCAGAGCGGTGGCGGCGATGACTTTGGCTTGACCCCTCCAGCTTTTGTCGAGCAGATTTTTGATGCCAGCTGGGAGCTGGCGGCACATCCCAGGACCCCGAGTGGGATTTTAATGCTGTCTTTCCCCAGCCTTGCCTGGAGCCGGCGGGATCCTGTCTTGCCAGGAGGCACCGACTGGCACGCTGGCAGAGCAGTCTGGCACTGGTGCCGGAGAGGCATCCCGGCTCTGCCCCGTTCCCGCTGGGAAGGGTGGAAAGCTTTGCAGGAAGCACGACTCACCCGCTGAGCCCTTCATGTTTATTTTATATACATCCATATTTCTTTAAGGCTCTCGGAGTTGTTATCTGTGAAGGAGGGAAGGGCTCTGAGCAGCGTGCGGCACCGGGGGCTCCTGCTGCGGCTCCATTGCCCGGGGAGAGGCTGGATGGGCAGGATGGTGATGGGCAGCTCCTGACCGGATTCTCTCTCCTCTCAGCAGGGCACAGGCTGGCAGCGGGGCCGGCGCTGCCCACCCGGAGGCCAGGACCATGCTGGCGTGTCTGCAGAGGACCCAGAACCCCCCTGCCCAGCACCTCGCCTGCCCCAACAAGGCACTGGAGCCGCGCAAGTGTAAGTGCCCCAGGTCCCGGGGGGGGACACAGAGAGATGCGCCCGCTTTGATGCTGCTTCCCCTATTGAAAAAGACATTTATTTAACTGATAATTAAACAGAGCAGCAGAAGCAGGGAGGGAGGAAGGAGACGAGATAAGCAAATTAAATTGGGTTGCTCTGGTTGATAAGTGGAACTTCAGGACATGTTGCAGAGCTGCCTGGAAGCGGCGCAGAGGATGCTGCTGTCGCCTGCTCCGCAGCCCCCCAAATCTCCCCATCCCTTTTCCCCCTAATTACCTTCCCCATTTGGCTGCTGCTCGCCTTCCCCAGGAGCTGGCCTTTCAGATAAGCTGTAAACCAGTTACATTAAAATGGGATCCAAAAGGTCACTCCAGCAAAGCACCTGTCTCTCCCAGCCTTTGTCTCTCAATCCAAACTGTGATTAAATGTATATTTAATGAGCCTGCTTTAGGCAGGCGTGTTTGACCTCCCCGGCTGGGAAAGGCGCATTAAGATTCTCAAGTGATGAATGTGTGTTTTAAAGAGGGGAGTGGATATTTTTCTGCTGGTCTCAGTTGGATTTTTAAACATTGCTGGCTGAAGACAAATCAGCTGCTAAAGCTCTGCTTGTTAGGCTGTGACAGCCCCTGGGCATTTGTTTAATGATCCCTATTTTCATGGAGATGTGTTTTTCCCCTCTACCTGGGCTGGGTGTGGGGTTTGGGGGATGCTGTGGACCTGCAGCATTGCTCTCAGGGTGCTTGGGTCACGCTGGCAGCACGGAGGGTTAGTTTTTGGGGTGAAGATCCCTCAGGGTTTGGCGCAGCATCGCTGCAGGGGGCAGGGTGCCAGGGCAGAGGCAGGGTGATGGGCACCCACGTGTTGCAGGTAGGGAAGAACACATTTGTGTGCATCAGTGATCACAGGGATAGGTGGGATCGGTGCCTCCTGAGGTGTTTGCCCCCAAGCACCCATCAAGGTGTCAGCAGTCGGGGGGTCTCAACGCAGATGCAAAGCATTTGGGTGCACGTGAGGAGCCCCATGTGTTTGTGCCACGCAGGAGCTCACGGTGCCGCGCAGGTCATCTCTTTTTTGATGTCTGGAAAGGAAATGGATGTTGCTCCTGGAAAACTATTCCTCATCCGTCTCGCCTGAGCAATGCAGGGCTGGCATCAGGCTCTGGCTCCCAGTGCACTGCGTTGTCACGGGGCATTATCTCAGTCATGCCCACATGCTCCGAGACCCAAGGCAGGGTTTTCCAAAGGTGTTTGGCACCAGAAATCTTTGTGTCAAGTCCAGTGTGATGCTGAGGTCAGGATACGTCCACCCATCGCAGGCTGAGCCCAGGACCATCTCGGTTCATGAGGGTGAAGCCCAGGAGCACACTCCTGCTGGGGAAGTTGGTGCTCCCAAGTGTTTCCCACCCCGCCGTAGATGATGCTAAAGTAAGGTTTGGGGAATGGGAGCCCATACAGGGTGTCACCAAGGCACCCATGGGTGGGAGACCCGCTCTTGGAGGGTCTCATCCTTGGGATGCTCAGGTGTCTCTGAGCCATGCTGATGGGAGGAGGGTGAGTTGCAAAGTCAGTCCCCAAGCTGGATGGGGCTCCGGGGCAGTGGGGCTTTTGGCTGATTGCACCACATCCCCCGGGTCAGGGCCGTGCTCACCCGAGATCCCTGAGGCTCGAGATCCCTGAGGCTCATCCCACTCCAGATGTATCCCCTGGGGTAGATGGTGTGTGGCCACAGCCAAGATCCCTGCCTGGCCCCCCTGCGCCGCGCTTGCCGCTGGGTGCTGCCAACCAGGTCACCTTAATCAAAGTTTAGCTGCCCGCCTGCTCCGGCTCCTCGCGGGCAGACCCAGCACACCGCTCCCCTGGGCCTCCCGCTCCCGCTCATTGAAGTGCAGGTGACATCCGGGGCCACGCATCCGGCTGGGAACATTTCCCCTCCTTTATTTATGGCACCTGCGGGAAGCGCGGCGCAGAGGGGCCGGGAGCCGGGGCCGAGCCGCCTCGCATCACCACCGAGCATCCTCTTCAAACGAGGCACAATTTAGAAGTGCCTCTGATTGCTTAATTTGCTCCTGAGTATCTCAGTAATTATCTTTATGGGTCTTATTTCTGTCCTCTGGCATTGTTTCTGTCGATATTAAATGAGTCTGGCTCCGGGCGCGCTGGCCGTCTGGCCCAGCACCACTGTGAAATCCTATTACCCTGCCCGCGCCGCTGATTAATTTTTGTATTAATTTCATGTAAAAGGTGAGCTCAGTAATTCTGCCCGTGCTGGGAGCTGGCAGCCCCGCTGCCTTCGCCCCCCTGCTCAGCCCCTTGGCTCTCCTCCTAATTGCTGTCGCTTTCCCATCTCGGTGCCCCACGTGTGGGCTCGGTGCATCCCATGAAATCCATCCTAGTAAATGCTGTGGGTGACTTTGCTGCAGTGCCAGTTTATGGCAGCAGCCTGTTTCCCTTGCCAGTGATCCCAAGGCTGCATCCCGGCATGGCAGCGATGCAACCTTGAGGATGCAGGAGGCAGCAGGAGGGTGCCTGGAGCCCTGCCTGCATCCCGCCGAGGAGCAGGAGCCTGAGGAGAAGCAGTATCCTCAGGAAAATATCACATCCAATTAACTGCAGCAGCCTGGTCCCTTTTGGTTTTATTCTGTGCACATTACAGGAATCCTGAGCTTTATTTAAATTATAAATCAAATAATACCACTCTCGGCTTGGCCAAACTCTGCTGCTCCTGCTCTCTGCAGTGATGTCGCGGTGGCTCGTATTTAATTACATGTTCCTTTCTGTGCGCCCTCCGTAAGCCAGCACCATAAGGCTGTGTGGTGCAGGGTGGGTGCTCCCTGAAGGCTGAAGTCTCATCTCACCATGAGCATCCTTCGGGTGAGGCTGGGGCTGGTGCCATGCTGGGGGTCATAGAATCCCAAACTGGTTTGTGTTGAAGGGACCTCAAAGCTCCTCCAGCTCCAACCCCTGCCACGGGCAGGGACACCTTCCACTAGAGCAGCT
>WYDI02021595.1:0-12063 GCA_009867235.2 Psittacus erithacus | reverse complement strand
CCTGTGCCAGCGCCTCAGCACCCTCCCAGGGAAGAGCTTCTGCCTAAGAGCTCATCTCAGTCTCCCCTCTGGCAGTTAAGCCATTCCCCTTGGCCTGTCCCTCCAGGCCCCATGGGACCTCAGCCCGGTGGGAATGGTGTGAGGAATGGCTCTTAAGGGGTGGCACGAGCCAAGAGCCCTCCCAGGGCTCTGGCTGGGTCATTAAAGCACTAACGAGAGGTGGTGCCAGGGACCCATCTCCAGGGTCACCCACACGCTCACACTGACCTGTGGGGGTGCCTCTCCTCCATGATAAAACTGTTGAATTGTGTATGGGATGGAGCCCCGTTTAAGGGCTTCTCATTCCCCAATTCTACTGATTCCAAGGGCATTTTCGTTCCAGTAGCTGCAGCAAGGCTCTGCTTTCGTACACACCCATAAAATATCATTTTAATTTCATGAGGGGTTACACGTGAGTGAAGTAAGATTAATTCTTTCATTTTCAGTTTCTGGAAGGGATCGGTTAATGATGGGTCTGTGTATTTATATACGTGCCATAAAAAGGAGTTCAATTAACTGCCCTGCCCAAAATGTGCTGTTGACTTGCATTTTCCCTGCCAGGAAACGCTGCAAAACCACTTTGCAATGGGTCACGTGCATGGGGAGGATGGATGGGTGAGGATGGGCTGCTCCGTGTCAGGGCCACCAGGTCAGAGCCCTGGTGTCTGGGTGGGATTCACACGCAATGCCCCAGCACATGATAGGGTTTTGGGTTGTGTCAACTTGCCAGAACCACACCAGTCCATTGGGCATGGAGCGGGTTCTTGGCTACCAATGGGGCTGTGTGGGACTGCAGACCCAGGAATGGGGCATCTTCTGCCCCAGGGGTGCCCATTCTGCTTCCCTCAGCAGGGATGGTGTCCAGTGGGCACCAGCAGCCCCCTCTGGGATGCAAAGTCCATTTCTTAAAAGCATTCAAATTCTGATTCACCATCAATGACCAAGCAGAGGGGCTGGGGAGTGGCTGGGAGGAGCTGCAGTGGGGTCTCTCCTCTTCCTCTTGGTAGAATGGCTTCAGGAGCCATCAGGGTGGCGTCAGGGCTGTACTGGGGCTGTGTTGGATGTCAGAAGGGTGGCATTAGGAAAGCATTGGGCAGCAGTGGGGTGGCATTGGGGCAATATCAGGATGACATTGGGGCAGCACGGGGTTGTGTTGTGTTGGGGTGGCCTCGGTGGCATCAGGGCTGTGCTGGAGCAGTGTTAGGTGGCATGTAAGTGGCATTGGGGCAGTATTGGGGTGGCATCATGGTGGTGTTGGGGTGACATCCTGGTCTCTTAAGGGTGGCATCGGGGTGGCACTGGGGTAGCATCAGGGCAGCACCGGGGCATCCTCATGGCCGCGATGCACCTCCCGCCCGGTCCCATTGGGCTTTGCCGTGCCGGTGGACGCGGTGCCGCGGTGCGCTAATACCTCGTGGAGGAGACAAATGGGAAGTGACACGTGTGTGTGTAGACGGGTATTTGTGGTGACGCTTTGACTGCAGATAATAAAGTGCTCGCCCTGAGGTGATCCAATTCAGCAGCCGCCTCGGCAGAGCCGCGCGCCGAGCAGGGGGAGAAGAAAGGGGAGGCAGAAAAGGCCCTTCTGAAATGACATGTCAGCCTCAAAAGGGAGCGTGTTAACGGATGAATATCTGGGGACGGCGGAGCCCGGCGCTTCCCTTTGTGCTTTGTCATGAATTCTGTTGTCTTTGCAGATTACGGCTCCTGCGCGGGGTTTGCCACCTACGGTTATCCAGATGGATTTCTCCCACTGTTATTTCTGGAGTTGGTTTTCATTTAAGCCCCCGAAGCAGGGGCGTGTTTGTCTCTTGTCTCCTCGCACCAGGGGATGCTCTGCCAGGGGATGCTTTTAGGGGCTGGGGAGTGGGGGGGTTCTGCAGCCGGGGATGCAGTATTTTAGGGGGCAGCTGCAGTGATGCTGAGGGTGATGGTGGTTAGGGGTGGCTGTCATCCTTGCTGGGGGTCCAGGGACCCCAACAGCATCCTGCCTCTGTGCCACCCATCCTGGGGACACCATCACCATAGAAACCACTGCTCGCTCTTCACAGTGTGACAGCAGCGCAACCTGCTTGGTGCAGGGTGAGTGGTGCAGGGTGAGTGGTGCAGGGGATGGCAGCACCAGCGGCCCCCTCTGCACCCCAAAACCAGCTCGGGGCTGGGTGCTGCTCACCCCTGTGGTTCCAGCTGGGACCCCCGGTGATTTGCCACGCTCCCAGTGCCAGCACCCTGCTCCGTGCCGCGCTGGCAGCCGGTGCCAGCTTTGCCATCTGTGGCTCGGGCCACAAACTTCAAGGACTTTCTTGATTTGTGAAATGCACCAGGTTTTGTTTGTTTTCTTCCCGAGTATTTTCCAAACATTGACGTTTCTTCCATGTGTTTCCCAAATATTGATATTTCTCCCAAGTGTTTTGCAAATATTTAGGGTTTTGCTCTTCCGAAATCTGTTCCCACTGTCGCAGGCAGAGAAAAATGGGATTTTCGATGCTTTTTAAGGCTTTGGAGACATTGGGATCTCCTTGCTGCATCCTCCTGGAGCCAGGGGACGAGCACTCAGCTCTCACAGAGTTTAATTCATTCGAAGGTTGCAGCACTTTTAGTTTTTAAAGGGAGCCATTGGCACATTGATCACAGAGCATCTCCTGCATCTGTGCTCACAGCATCGCTCCCATTCCCACCTCTGCTAATTACACATCCTGGCTAATTGCTGCCCTTTTGCCCCTCTGGCTCAGAGAGGCACAGCAGGAGCAGAACCCAGAGCTTTACTTTCCATGGCAGGATGAGGAGGGAGGATGAGGATGAGGAAGGACAGAGAGGATGGGGAGGGAGAGGATGCTCGGGGCAGGGCAGGGTGACCCCCATGAAATGCCCTTTCCTGGAGGGAACGTGGCAATGGGACCACATGAGGGCAGAGCAATTGGGGCTTCATGTTGTGGTTCAAGGCAGAAAACCATGGCCAAGCCCTTGGGTGTTCCTTGTGAAGGGCTGCCTGGAGAAAGGGGTGAGAAGTGTTTTCCTTTGGGGCCATAGGAGGCAGGGCTCAAGCCAGGCACCGGGTAGCTTCCATCTGCAGCTTCGCCATCAGCAGCTTTATAAAGATTTACTGCCCAGATTCCTTCTTTCATTTGTTGCAAAAGATTTTAGTGCTTTCGATGTGTAAAAATCAGGTTTGTCCCATCTCACCAGGAAGAGGAGGGAGGGAATGGAGGCAGGGATGCAGTGTGTGTCTTCCGTGGGGCTGTTAACCAGTTAGGTGCCGTGTGCTGCTGCTGTAGTTGTCCCCGCTGAGTCCTTGCTCAGGGCTGTGTTGGTACCAGTGCTGATTCCCAGGATGTACCCCAATATCCTGCTCACTGTCCCCTTCCAGAGTGGGACAACAGCCCTGGGGAGCGCAGGGTCTCCTGCAGCATCATGGCCTGAAAATTAAAGCCATAAATTGCCGGTGCAGGTGCTCGCCCTCATCCAGGGAAGAGGGGGCTCAGCCAGGGATGCTGCTGCCAGCACAAGCCCAGGGATAGAGGGGCTGTGGGAGCAGCATGGAGTATCCTTCCTGTCCTTCCTGGTCCTGAGCATCCTTTCTGGTGCCAAGCATCCTCCTTGACACCAGGCATCCCTCCTGGTACCAAGCATCCTTCTCATTATCAAGCATCTTTCCTGATGATGTGCGTATTTCCCAGTGCTGAGCATCCTTCCTGGTGCTGAGCATCTTTCCTGGCACCGTTTTGATCCCAAACTGCTTTCATGGAGCAGACGCTGATTCCCAGAGCCCCTTTGCAGCTCCTGTGAGCTCCTCGGGTGCCGAATTGTTCGCGTGACTGACAGCTGAGCAGCACAGACAGGTCTATTATTGCTATGGGGCCCTGGCCCCGCGGGCCTGCAATTTAGGTCTGCGCTATTAACCTTGCCTTGTTCTCCACTTTGTAACTGCTTTAGTGCCTTTAAAAGTGTACACTTAAAATCAGGGTTAATTAGGGGCCCGGCAGCTGGGCTTAACTGGCGCCCATTGTATCCCAGTGGAGCCAGGCTGGGGTAATTGGGGACTGTTGTGGGTTTGTGCTGGTGGACTCCTGCGAGCACAAGCCCTGTATGGTCGGTCTCTGGTTGGCTTTGGTCTCTTCTGCCCTAAGGATGGCTTTGGTTTGCTCCCCTCCCCTCCTTTCTCCCCATTTTTCCTTCTTTCCCAGCGCTTGAGGGCTGTGGCTGCAGCTGGACATGGCACAGGAGTGTCTGGGGACGCAGGGGATATAGGGAATGCTGGGGAAGCAGGGGATGGAGAGATATCAGAGGTGCTGGGGAAACAGGGGATATGGGAGATGCTGGGGATGTGAGGGACAAGGGTGATGGGAGGGATAGGAGCGATGCAGGGATACGGGGGATGCAGGGATGTGGCGGATGCAAGGGGTACAAGAGACGCAGGCAGTGCATGCACATGCCACGAGAGGCTTTTGGGGGGGGTTCCCAGGGCACCCCCATCGCTGTTGGACATTTTGCTGCTCAGGGCATGGCAGGGCCAGAACTCCCTGACCCATAAAGAGGGATTTATTCCAGCTCGCGGCCCCGGTGGGGTCTGGGATTTACATCTGTGTCTCGAGCCGGGTTTGGTGGCCAATTTGCTAAAGTAAAAAGTTGTTTAGCTGGAGGCGTAATCTTATAAGCCTGTGCTGCCATTATAATGGCTTCTCGTTTCTGCCTGGCTTTCCAATAATGCTGGGAGCAGGAGCTCGGAGTAATATAAAAAGCCATCGGATTATTACTGCGGGCAATGCATTTTCCATTTACAGTAATAAAATACTGAGGAAACAAAACAATTTAAAATTCCAATAAAATTCAAACCAAATCTTTGGCTGCTGAGCAGATTCAATTATTTAGCTGTTATTGAGTGCAGGCAGGGAAAATAGAGCAGGTCAGGGAGGGAGGGAGTGCTCGGAGCGGGGAGTGTGCTGGCCACATCCCATGGGAATGCTGGTGAGGGCGGGAGCCAGAGAAACATCGCTGTGGATGGAGGCCTGTTCCTGTGCCCGCTGCCTGCATTTAGGGATGAGATCCCAGCGTGATGGCTCCCATGATCCAAGTGGAAGAGGTGCCTGGTGAGTGCCAGTGGTGGCTGGTTGGTTGGTTGAGGAGAGCTTGCCTCTCACAGTAATTGCATCCCATTGGGAAGCAGTAATTACTGCAGAGCTGAGGAGCGCCGGAGCAGCCAGAGCCCACGGCACATGGCTCCCTGCTTACCGAGCTGGTGGCTTCTCAGCCCGCCCAGCTGGCGCAGAGAGGTGACAAAGGCGGCTTCTGGCTCTCCCGGCGGCCGCCTTGCTGTTGGATGTGGCATTCCCTGGGCACACGCCGGCACTGGGGCTCATGAGTGGGATACCCTTGGCCAAGCTTGCCTCACTGGTGCAGGCGGCTCTGCTGTGCCACTGCATGCTGCAGGGGGCCGTCCCAAAAGCATCACTGCTGTCCCAGTGCTTGAGGATGCCTTTTTGGCCATGGGAGATGCTGCCTCCCTCCTCTCTCCATCAATGTCCCCTTTTCTTTTAATATTTTCCCTTGGAAAGGAGCGTTTCCATGGAATGGGCTCATTAGGGATTCTGCAAGTGTCACCAGCTAATTAGTGTCATGTTAATTGAGTATTCACGATGCTGCCACCTCCAAGGGCAGCGGTGCCAGCATGAAGGGGAATGCAGATGTGCGTGGCTCCGTGCGCTGTGCCCGTGCCCTGGTGCACACTCGTGAGTGCCCCGTGCAGCTCTGCAGGGCCACCCAGGCTCTGGAGCTTCCCGGAGGTTGAATGGTCCGTGGTTGGATGGTGCAGCCCGGGATGCATGTGCCTACTACACGTGTCATGCCATAGGGAGCTGCGGTGCCTCCTGTCTCCCAGCCGCTACATTAAATCCTGCTCAGAGTCCCTGGTTTTAATTGGCTTAATACACTCGTTAATAACAATGTCTATTTAAGACACCTGTAAGAAGCCCATAACATTTGCTTAATGGGGGGAATGGCTGGTGAACGCTCCGCCGTGCTGCCTCTGCAGTTACTGCTGCACCGCTCGGGTGGAAAGGATGGAGAGACGCCTCGCTCCTGCATCCCCAAACAGCACGCTGACATGGAATGTCCCCCTGAATCCCGGCTCTAATGCTGTTCCCATGTGTGCAGCCAGCATCCCTCGGAGAAGGATTGCGGCAGGCCACTGGAACAGCTTGGGTAGGTGCTCTGAGCGCACCTGATGGCGCAGCTGTTCCACGGTGACTTTGCCACTGTGGAGGCACAAGGTGGCATCAGGAAGCGCTGGTGCCGGTGGCATCCGGGGCTGAGTGCTCCTCTGCATCCCTGCAGGGACGCTGAGTGCCTGCGGTCCCTTTCCCTGGGTACCGTGGGGATGTGCTGCTTGAGAGCATCCAAGATTGACCTGCAGCAAGGGAAGGGCTCCTCATTATGGGGGTCGCAGCCCCAAACCCCCCAGTTTTGACCATCTCTCCTTTGCAAATCCTGTCTCTGGGGCAGACACTGGGTCTGGCATTCCCGGGATGCTGCAGATATCCCTTAGGAGGGCTGGAGAGCAGACATCATAACTTGTGTGCTGGCATGTGTGTGCACGTGCCTCTGTGTATGTGCGTGTGTGTGTGGAGATTTTAAACACCTAATTTATTCCATCTATTAGATAGATTTTGTAGATTTAATCATTTTCACAGTTGGTGGCTCATTGGATACTCAAGATAAACCCCAAATGAAAGTATAATGGGTACGACAAATGAGTTTTCACACCAGAATGGCAGAAACTTGCTCGCGAAAGAGTTTGAGGGGAACAAAACTATATACATATATACATTTTCTCCCTGCAGTGGCTTTTGCTGACTCCAGTAGGTTACCACAGTTAATTTCACCAGTTTTGTTCATCTGTAAAATTGCATAAAAGTGACATTTTTGTGCTCATTATAGGAACTGCTGATTTATGGCTGGTAAATGCAATGCTTTTCCATTTTTGGTGAGGTTCTCGTAGCAGCGCAAAGCACCCATGAAATTGCTTGTATAATGTAGCTTAAATCCAATCTCGGAGAAAGATTCCCCCGTTGGGTAAAGTGACATTTCCATTCTCCACACCGAGTTTATTTTAGGCCACTTACGAGTGGCTCCGGCAGCGGGAGGGGGCAGGTTGGTGCCGTGACCTGGTTTCTGCCTGCGGCAGGCGGTGGGCGATGGGGTGCCGGGCTCCCCGCTTCCCAAAGGCACCGGATTCACCCTATGCTTCGCTCTCACAGGCGAGACGGCGGCACCGATGCATTCCCCGCGCTACCCCAGCCCCGCCGAGCTGGATGCCTACGCACAGAAGGTGGCCAACAGCCCGCTGACCATCAAGATCTTCCCCACCAACATCAGGGTCCCCCAGCACAAGCACCTTAACCGGACGGTCAATGGCTACGACACCACGGGGCAGCGGTACAGCCCCTACCCCCTGCACGCCGGAGGCTACCAGGGTCTCCTGGCCATCGTCAAAGCCTCCAGCAAAAGCGTGGTGAAGAACTCGGAGGGGAAGCGGACTAAGCTCTCGCCCGCCCAGGTTGGCGTCGCTCCCTACCCCGCGTCAAGCACTTTAGCTCAAGGTCCCTCCTGCGCCGGGCAGCTGAGCTACCACAGCGGCCAGAAGCAGCTGGAGGGTCCCGTGCCCCCCAACGTGACGGTGGCAGCCTCCGTGCTGCCGCTGGCGGGCAGGAGCCTGGCGCTGCCGCCGTCCAACCTGCCCTCCATCCAGAGCATCATCTACCAGATCAATCAGCAGTGCCAGGCGCAGGGGGCGCAGCCGGGCTGCCCGGCCGTGGTGGCCGCCAACCCCAGCCCAGCCAAGCACGGAGCCTTCACCGGTGCCTACGCCGGCACCGTGCTGCCCGAGTGCCGCAAGGGTGCCGAGCTGGCGCTGGGCTCCAACCCGACCGCGGCCCTGGCACCCAAGGCCGGTGTGTACCCCGAGGGCATGGACTACCTGGTGTGGCAGCAGAAGCAGCAGCAGCAGCAGCAGCAGCACCTGCGGATGTACAGCGGGGGCAGCGGGGGGGCCCTCAGCAAGTCCCCCGAGACGTGCGCGGCTGCATCGCGCCCCTATGCGCTGGGCGGCGCGGCCGAGAAGGTGAGCTCGTCGCCGTTGAACTGCATGCACGGCAACTTCTCGGTGGGGCAATACTTCGCCCCCCCTTGGAACAGCATCTTGGTGACCCCCAACAGCGACTGTTACAACCCGCCGGAGCTGGGGGCCGGGCCCCGCGAGCTGGGGGTGCCCCCGGGCGAGGGGCTGCCCAGCAAGACGCTCTGCAATACCTCCATCCTCAGCAGCAGCCTCCAGTCCCTGGAGTATCTCATCAACGACATCCACCCGCCCTGCATCAAGGAGCAGATGCTGGGCAAGGGCTACGAGACCGTGTCTGTGCCAAGGCTCTTGGACCACCAGCACGCCCACATCCGCCTGCCCGTCTACAGATAAGGAACCGATGCTGCTTTTCCCAAACCCAGGGCGAGGATCCCGGCGCGAGCCGCGCTCCCCTTCCGGCACCACGCGGGGCCCAGACCGCGGCAGCGACGGCGGCAGGGGGGGACGGGGAGGGGGACACACGGGGTCAGCTGCCGAAAGGGCTCCCGGGACACTGGCATTTCCCTGGGGTCCCCAGACTGGATACACCCGCATCCCGCCGGGAGGACCAAGGACCGCTCGTCTATCTCTATAGCTCAGAAATCATTTTATCTCCACGAATGTGAACAGGGAATCGCTACAAGTTGCTGCTATCCAGGGAGAGGAGGCTCCAACCCTGCGAGCATCCGGCTGGGTCCGCGTGGGGCAGAGCCCCTGTGCCGGGCTCACCGCAGCCGGTCCCAGCCCGGTGCCCGCAGAGAGCTGGTGCCTGACCTGTAGCTGAAGTCCGTAACTTGCACTGCTTTGATTAAAGCTAATAACTGGGGACAGTCTGGAGGCTATTTAAGAGAAAAACACTTGAAACTTGAACAGATTGTTTTGTGTTCTCAGTTTTGTTCTGTTTTGTAGTAGACTAGCCTGTACATCTACGTGTTGGCTGCTACAGAGTCTCCTCACACCCCTCTTCCGCCTCATCCTCCTCCTCGCCCGGCCTTGCGTTGGCCACTGGCTCCTATTCCCATTCAACCAGGGGGTTCAGTACCCAGAGGGACCCCCCGGGCCCCTTTCCCACCCCACGTTTCCCACTTCCAGGCTGTTCCATTTCCCCCTTTACTGTCAGTTCTACCTTGGTGCTGGGTTAGAGGTGACCACGGTACCGGGGGCACTCACGTACCTCCTCCTTTTCTCTTTTCAGTTCCAAAATGCTCATTCGGGTCCCTTATTCATTACGTGTAATTACGTCTTTAATAGAGTTATTCATTTAAAAACAGCTCCACACCACAGAATGCAAAGTGTTTTTGACGTCTAATGGATAAAGAAGGAAAAATACCCCGATGAAGCCCAAGGTGATTGTGCTCGGAGGAGCGGTACTGTATCCCTGAAAGGCCTGTTCAAGCACTAAGTGCATTTACAAATCTCTGAGAATGTTTTTTCTTTTATACTAAAATTGACCATTATATTCTACTGTGAGAAGTGCTGCTGCACTTATATTGTTTTAAAACAAATGAAGAAAAGATAAAAAAAAAGAAAGAAACACAAAACCCACAAGCCGTGTGTCCGGATGGTGTTTTTCCCAAAGTAAAGCCAGGATATTGCTGGATGTGTGTGCTCTGGAGTCTCTTTGCTTTGCTGTGGCCTTCCTCCCACAACCAGGACCCCCCCCCCTTTAACCCACAGATTTTTAGGGCACCTATAAATAACCCACTAACCATGCTGAGCCATTAATCCGGCCCCAGCGCCAACCTCCGCCTCGCATCCAAAGGGCGGCCACGCACGTGGGACAAATCCCCAGGGATTAGGGCCTCGGCCCCACGTGCACCCATGGGATGTTCACCCCTCACAGCACCAAGGCCCAGGTGATGGGCACTGAGGCTCCAGTACCGCATCCTCATCCCGGTACCCGCAGCCACCACCGGTGCAGTGATGGCATCTCCCATCCACTGCCATTTCCCGGTACCAGGGCACGGTGGGGGTCTCCGGTTGGGATCTCTCTCCCTTAACCCATCCCACCCCCCTGCTCTGCTCTGCTCTGCCCTGCCAGCAGCTTCCCAGCCCCAACAATGAGCCGGTTGCATTAGGATAATAGTATTAAATCCCAAATAGCTCTGGGTGGAGGACGCGGCTCCGTGTCCAGCAGCAGTGACATATGGCATTGCCATTATCCCGGTGGGAAGGGGGCTGAGGGCAGCGAGGACTCCGCTGCCTGCTCATGCCCCTGGCTGTGGCTGCCTGAGACCCCAGCACAGGATTCCTTCATTTCCCACTTATCCTGCAGAATTAGGATCATTTTTAAACCAGTTCCTGCCCACACTTGCCCATGGCCATCACTCGCTGTGGGACTGGTCCCAGTAGAACCCCACGAGAGGGATACAGGCAGTGCTGCCCGCTCCTGCCCTCTGGATGGGGATACCCAAACCCCAGGATGGCCATGGGCTGGGAGCCTCTAACAGGACGCAGAGGCTGGTTTGCTGGGAACCAAGCTTCAGATTCTCTTATTTTTGGCTCCTCTGCTGCTCCCTCCAGCCCTGCTGAGCACAGGGATGGGGATGGGGATGCAGCATCCCTTGGAGCTGCCCAGTGGCCGCGGCTGCAGCCAGGGAATGTGGCTCCATTTGTGTTCTCTGCCCTGTTGTGCACGGTTGTGCCGATATTTATGGGCTGCCGGGAGGGGACAGCTCCGTCACCAGCAGCGAGCGGTGTGACAGCGACCCGGGAACAAAGAGAAACTGGGACAAAAGGGGAATTTCACAGAAGTTGATGTGGCTGAGGGGGTGGGAGATGCTCCCTGCCTGCGCGGGCGCGTTAGACCGGCTGGGGACACTTAGATCTTTGTCATTAAAGAGATGCCACATCAAAAGGAACAGCGGTGCTGGGCACCGGGTGGTGGTGCCGGCTCTGGCCTCCCCATGGGGCTGACCCTGCACTGGGGGGGTACCAAAGGGGGGAACCAAACAGAGGTGCAAGGGGCCTCACCAGGAGCCCCAGGGGAAACTTTGCTCCGCTATCGGTGCCCTTGGAGCAGGGATTCATTAGCGCTGCCTCCATCACGCTTCCCTCATCTCCATAAGTCAGGGCTGGAGGATGGTGCGATCCATCTTGAAGGTCCCTGAGTCATTACATGTCATTAGGAGGGGCGCGGGGGGCTCCTATTTAGCAGGTTAATTCTCCCCTCCGAGAGCTCCCTCTCGGAGGAGGGTTTTGCTGTGCACAGAATGCTGCACGTGTGTAACGCGCCCTAAACGGGTGCCTTCTTGGTCTGCTTCCATCCAGGACTGCCACAGCTGAGTCCTTGGGGACCCGAAATGGATGGAGATGGGGCAGGGATGCATGAATGCATCCTGGCACCCAGGGCAAAGAAGCCACCACCACCTGTAACCCCCGGGTGCCATTTCTGATGGCAAATGATGCCCTTTGCAACGATTTGTGACTGAAATGGTGCCAGTTCTGGTCTGCAAACGCCTTCCCATTAAAGTAACACTGATTTCCAAGGCCGCTGAGGAGGCGGCGAGTGCCAAACGGAGCGGCCGCCTGTGCTGCTGGAGCGCGAGGCGCAGAGACATGCAGCATGAGTCCCGCGGCTGCAGGGGGCTCGAACCAACGCATCCCTCACCGTGATTGATCCCAGGCTCACAAACTGAGCTTTGGATGTACCTAAAATACACCTGCTCCTGCGCTCCCCATCCCCAGCGCCAGGAGCTCTGCTCTGCCCTGCGATGGCCTTCTCAGCGCTGGCGGAGGGGGCGGAAGGGGGCCCTGCCCCAGCATCACTGGGATCCCCAGTCCCAGGGGGGCCCTCTCCTGATAAATCATAGAATCCTATAATGGTTTGGGTTAAAGGGACCTCAAAGCTCCTCCAGCTCCAACCCCTGCCACGGGCAGGGACACCTTCCACTGGAGCAGCTTGCTCCAAG
>WYDI02021594.1:0-20990 GCA_009867235.2 Psittacus erithacus | reverse complement strand
GGGACCGGTCTTGTTCAACATCTTTGTCGGCGACATGGACAGTGGGATTGAGTGCACCCTCAGCAAGTTTGCCGATGATACCAAGCTGTGTGGTTTCGTTGATGCGCTGGAGGGAAGGAATGCCATCCAGAGGGACCCTGACACGTTTGTGAGGTGGGCTGATGCCAACCTTATGAAGTTTAACCATGCCAAGTGCAAGGTCCTACACCTGGATCAGAGCAATCCCAGGCACAGCTACAGGTTGGGCAGAGAAGAGATTTAGAGCAGCCCTGCAGAGGACTTGGGGGTGTTGGTTGATGAGAAAATGAACATGAGCCAGCAGTGTGTGTTTGCAGCCCAAAAAGCCAACCATATCCTGGGCTGCATCAAAAGGAGCGTGACCAGCAGGTCAAAGGAGGTGATCCTGCCCCTCTACTCCACTCTCGTGAAACCTCACTTGGAGTATTGTATGCAGTTCTGGTGTCCTCAACATAAAAAGGACATGGAACTGCTGGAGCAAGTCCAGAGGAGGGCCACAAGGATGATGGGGACTGGAGCACCTCCTGTATGAAGACAGGCTGAGAAAGTTAGGGCTGTTCAGCCTGGAGAGGAGAAAGCTATGTGGAGACCTCATAGCAGCCTTCCAGAATCTGAAGGGGGCCTACAAGGATGCTGGGGAGAGACTCTTCATTAGGGATTGTAGTGATAGGACAAGGGGTAATGGGTTCAAACTTAAAACAGGGGAAGTTTAGATGGGATATAAGGAGGAAGTTCTTTACTGTGAGGGTGGTGAGGCACTGGAATAGGTTGCCCAAGGAAGCTGCGAATGCTCCATTCCTGGTGGTGTTCAAGGCTAGGCTGGAGAAAGCCTTGGGTGACAAAGTTTAATGTGAGGTGTCCCTGCCCATGGCAGGTGGGTTGGAACTTGATGATCTTAAGGTCCTTTCCAACCCTAACTATTCTATGATTCTATGATTCTACGTATTTACTAAGAATAACCATCAGCTACAAGGGAGACATACTCAGGTTCTCAGCAGTGAGTCTCAGATAGTAAAGATATGGGTAAATTAGCATGCCCAAGTTAATAAAAGATTGAAATGCAAGCAAAAGATGCAATTGTCAAACAGTTTTCTAAAGAAATCAAGAGAACCAGTAGGCAAATCGCATTCTTCTAAGACCAAATAGTGAAGAGTTATCCTCAAAGGCAGAACTCTGAGGGTGAAATTCAGCTTATCTAGCTCAAGATGCCTACAAGGTAGACCTCTACATCTGACACATTCACTCAATCTTCTTTTAAGTCCATAGCCAGAAATAGCCTCTTTAATTCATCTGGCCTGTCTAATTTAAGATGAGGTGGATCACACCCTGAAAGGACCTCTTTATTTCCATTTGCTTTAAATTTAATTTAAAGAGTTTTCAGATGCAAGATGTCTTATACTGTAAATATTACACCTGGTGAGAAGAACCCCAGAGATACTCTGGGCTTAATCCTTAACCCAAGCTCTAAATGTTGTAACATAGGAATTAAAATTATACTAAAACTGAGGCAATCATTTTCATTAATGAAGCAGCTCTTGACGTGCTGGACCTAAAGAAGTCTGATTTTGTGAGGACTCCTGATTGCTTTATTTTGATTTCTATGGCTGGTTCTCCCCTGGAAGGACTCCTTGGTATGTAATAAGGTGTGAGCAGACTTTTCCATAGTCAGGAACACGGACAATCCCTTTCCACTACCCATCTACGTCATTAGTTAATTAAGTATCTTTGGGTCCTCAGCTTTTTTGTCATATTTGGCTGCAAGTCATAAAACAACTTCCACCGAGTAAATATACCAGAGGATGCAACTGTTTCCCTTACAGTACTACAGCACTTATGCCTTTCCAGAGAGGTGTAAGATCTGTGTGGTAGACCCTTCACAGCTTGAGAAGACTTGAACACAGCTCTCTTCCCTGGTGGACAACCTATGGACAAAACTGGAATAAGATTATTCTGCATTCCGCATTGTGCAAACGCGCAGTCAGGAATGTGAACGTATGAACAAGCAAGAGAATGTCCAAATAGCTCTGATAAGGAGACTCTCTAGAGGTAAATCCTCATTCTTGCTCCAAGGACTGTTTGTGCATTTTATTTGAGCACTCTAATGCAAAATTCAAAAGAGGCATCTGATACAGATAGAATACAACTCAACACAGATGAAGACAAACACTGTGCATAGCTGAGGTAATCAACTTCAAAATGCAAAATGAGGAATGATTGATTCAGCAGGAGTTCTGCAGAAAAGCATGTTGAAGGTACAGCAGATCACAAGCTGACCAGGTCCAAGTCCATAATTCTGTATCACCACAAAAAGTCAGAACACACATAACACTGACTGGACAAGAAAAGTGTTCAGTGCAAGACATGTGGTGTTATCTTTGTGTTCTCCCCATACACTTTTGTTTGGAATACCATGTCTAGTTTTGGATCTTGTATTTCAAATAAAAAAGATCAGTTAGAAAGTACATAAAGAATGGTCACAAGTCTAGAAATACAACCTGCTGAGTCTACAGAAAGGAGATAGGGAGAATTTACAGGACAAGAAATGATCACATTTGTGAAAGACCTGAAAAGTTGCTGCAAACAGAAAAGTAACAGACTGTTCTGCATTTCCACTGCAGTGTAAGTAGCAAATGGCTAGCAAGAGATTCAGGTTTAACAGTAGGGGGAAAAAAATCAATTGGTAAGGGTAATAACTCTGAGTACCTAAGACAAATTACTTAGGGAATTCAAGGAATAAGGAATCTCTATTCCTGGTTAGGTCAGTAGTTGGATTCACTGTTACACCTTTCAGTAGTAAATTATCATTTGAAAAAACTATAAAAGTTTCATACTGGACACAAGAGTTTTGCCATAAGGTCTGTTTGGCCCACCCCTCACATTCTCCTATGTAAGCAACACAGCACTTGCAGAACAGATTAGCTTGAATTCTGTGTGTCATCTGTTACGTGCCCTTGCCTTGGCCATGAGACCTATTTATTTCACTAGCTAGGTGAGCCCTCACAGTTGGGAATCACTAGATTAGACAAATAAGTGTCAGGAATTGCTAGCTTATAGCTGGTCATACCTTGAGGCAAAGGATGAATTGGAAGACCTCTTGAGATCCCAACCAGCCCTATTTTCTATTATTCCATGTGTTATCTGGGCTTTAAACAGCTTTAAAAGCATTACTTCTTGCTCATTCATTCTGTAAAGAAGAAAATTTATAAATGCACCAACAGCCAGAGTAACACATGGAAAAAGATTTCTTGCAAACATTCTGGAGTGCTCATTTCTGGAAAGTTATGTGAAAGATGAATGCAAAACATTTTTAAAGAAACTGACTGCTTCTAACTCACAACTTTATTTAAAGGTTGTCATGGGTTTTTTGAGGTCCTTTATATGATTAAGATAATACACACTCTAAATAAAGACTGCCCTCACAAATACATAGAGCCAAAATGCCATATTATATCATATACCTAGCAAGGCTACATGACCTGTGATATATTCTATGTACAAATAAAATACAGTATTTGCTATAAGAAACCATTCGCCTTAAAAATATTAATGTTGAATAGAGAAATAAGTAATCAGGAAGTACTGAAACAACTTCATATGAGATATAAGAAGAAAAAATCAACCCCACAGAGACAGTGAAAAGAAAGTGACTTTTTAAGCTTTAAAGATTATCTTTGTGAATTTTCTAAATAGCAGCACTTGGACCTTTTTGGAAACACAAGTTCAGGTCTCACTAACTCCTGCTAGAACAAACAGGGTATCTCCCTACAGTTTTAGTAAGAGTTTAAAGTTTAAAACAAATATATTCTTTACTATCTCACATTAAAACTTTAAAACTGCAAAAGATAAAGTCAACTATTACAAACTTCTCCTCTATCTAAATGCATGAATTTTATTTCAATTTATCAAAATGCAACTAAGATCACTCTGCAAACATGCTTAGGCAGAGAAATGTGATGAAAGCTTATATTTGAATTCACGACTATAAAAGAACTGTCTTCCACCTTCAATGAAAACAGAGAACAGTATAAATTACTTTGAACTCTTACTCCCAAAAAATGATACCTATTAACTTCTGAAATGCACTACTACTCCGCTGTACAATCTCGTATTGCTACATTAACTCTAATAATCTCAGCCCGGACCCCTTTGCAGCTTCAAGGCAATACCTTGGAGAAAACAACATGAGGAAACAGTCACAACATCATATCATGCAGAATCAGCTTTTCAGCAAAGCACTGTTTCTCTAGTTTTATCACCAGAAGTTTAACAAAACACAAGATGCTGGAGTTTACTGAGTTTACAAAAGCACTACCAGATTTGATGTAAGCTGCTTTTAATAATAAACTATAATATATCCTCAACAGTTATACTTCAAGGACATAACAGTTCCGCCTGTTACACCATACAGCCCTGCAGAAGAGACAAAATCTAAACTCAGTGAACGTTGATAACTGTGGTTTGATTTGAACTTAAGATTTATAACATGAATGCATTTGTGAAAGACAACTGGTTTTGAAAGCTGTTTCTAAACAATTAGTATTTAAAGAGATTCTTTCTCCTCATGAGTCTAAATTAAGAAGACTCACTCTTGCCCATTTTTAAAGAGATTAGGTTGTCTGTGATAACTTGCAGCCATTAACCGTGATATAGTAAGACATATGATTAAGACAGCCCACAAGACCTAATCTTAACTTTAAAATCATTGCCCTCTCAAAGCTCATTTCCAAGGTGTAATGTCTGCTGCAGTCAAACAAGTATAGAGGAGATCACAACTCATCATTTCTTGTGTTCTTCTGGGTTTTATCTCCCAAGTTCCTATCAAAAAAGGACATCAGAGATGTTGGAGAAAAAAGGAAAAACAGCAATACAAAAGCATCCTTCTTGGAAAAGGTAGGCCTACTGGTGCTAGAAAGATTCATAACCTTCTGAATGATTGTAAATGTAGTAAAACGGTAAAACTTCAAGGAAGCCAGCAAAACAGAGGCATGAGAGGAGGCATTCAGCTGAAATAAATTCCCAAGACTGTCAAATCTACCTTACAGATAAAAACTGAACATCCATAGACATGGCTAAATCCGCATTCCACTGGATTACATTTCAAACAATTACATTCATTTTTCCTCCTTATTCCAGGACTCTGAATATGCTGCAAGCATTTTAAACATTCACTGGCAAGGTAAAAACATATTTTATATCAGTTATGTAGTAACCTATCAGTTATGTGCATTTTTGCACTTGCAATACATCTCCTAATTAAGCTGTTATTTCAATGGAAAAATCAATTAAACACTACCCAGCTCACAGATGTGTGCAGGCAAAATCCAGAATGGACCATTCAGTCCTCTAATATCACCTCCAGACATCACTGCATTTCACCCAGTCACTGCTTTCTAGGATACAGTCTCAGCACCTTAAATTATGATCTACACTCTTGTCTTTCAGATGTAAAATTAAAGTGCAAAAAGAGATTTATTAGACAAAATTTCAGAAAGCACATACTGACCACTGTTAAATACCTATTTTTTGAGTTCTTTGTTAACTAAATCCTGTATCAGCTTTTCTTTTTTTCAGCCCTATATGATGTCAGGCCTTTCCACATGCAACCCATTCTGCTTGTACTTCTTGAATGTGGGAACATCAGCACTATTGCACTCTTCTGAAATTTTACTCAACATAAACATCAGCAAGCTCAGTGATTAGTGTAACTGCCAGTCTGTATAATCTCCAAATACATTCTGCTTAGTCACTAAGAGGAAGTACTCCTGCTAATATTTGTAGACAGTGCCCAAAAGTATGCTAGATGCTTTAGAGAACAGTTATAAACAGTGGGTCTTCTTGAAGAACAAATGGTACAAACACAACATCCTGACAAGCACTACCTGCAATATAAGATGTCTAAGCATGTGGTAAGAGAGAAGAGCAAGAAATAAGACCATTTTGAGAGAGGTCCAAAAAGCAGTACAAATTGTTAAAACAAAAGAAAGAGGAGAGGATAATATTAGAGGGAGCAGAGAATGATGTGGTAAGAAGGGAAAAGGGCATGGAAGAGGGCAGGGCATAAAACGGGACAGCTATCTTCCTCACCTGTGTATTTTTGTGCAACTTCCACTATCATTTATTTTACACTGTTATTACTTTTAAAGTCACTTTGACCATATTTTATTTTATAATACACAGAAACAAGACCAAAATGGTAAGTGGTATAGCAATGGAGTGTTCTGATCAGCACTCCAGATTCAGACAAAATACAGTGTAAAGTTATGGAAGCATAACTTAAACAACACTGCCTGGAGTACTAGTTTATCATCAAGCCAAAAGCAAATCTTTTTGCATTACCCTACACACTTTCAAAACCCCCATATACATTATCTCTATTTTTAAAAGACAAAATCCAATAATCACCACATATATCGTTTTCATCCCTTCAGCCCTGAAATCCAAATAAACAAACAATGTTTTTAAAGCAGTGTAAATCAGAGTTGATTATTTATAAAGCAGGATAATTGTTTATGAAGCACTACAATAGCTTTGCGAGGCAGATATTTACACTACTGTGACTCACAGCCATCAATCTATCACTTCCTCTCCCTGAAGCCCTGTATCTTGCCCCACATCCCACCCACCCACAGTGCCATACACAGCCCACACAGTCAAGCTTCTTTGAGGTCTGCTTGTCAGAGATTTTGTTTCAGTCAGTGTAGCTACCCAATTTTTGCCATTGCTATACAATCACCAACACAGCAACTAAGCACAAGCAAGCCCGTGGTCAGTCAAGCCTTCCTAAAGCTTACTCTGGACTTGAAAGTAGTGGCTAACAGAGAGCCACCATTCTGTAGCTAGCCCACCATGTTTCCATCTGTCTTCTCCCGCTGGATAAAACAGATGACAATGCTAGCTGATTTTAGGCTGACACAAATACAAAGAGATCTTTTATAAGGACCTAAGGACCTCATGGTTAACCTGTGATGCTTTGCAAATTTGTGAAAAGCTGCATGATTTCGTAATGAAATTCCTCGTGGGAAAACTTGTCTTCTACTGGGCCAAACTATCCACACCCAAGAGAAGATCAAATGTCAGTGTTTTCAGAGCCCCAGAGCTGACTTCACAAGGAGAGCATTTTATCTTTAGAATAGCTAGGAAAAGGATCTGGAAACTCATGATTCTACAAATAGAAAAGTGTATATGCATATCACACAGGCTGAAAGTAAGTCTTTATAAATAATGTCAGCATCCTAGCATCTTCTAAGAATCTTTTTTCTCTGGGTATCCTCTCAAGCTAGTCCTTTCATACAGAAATAAAGTACAAATTAAAAGTAAAAAAGCACAAGATTCATCCTATAAATCAATCTGTATGGCGAAAATGTGCTATGTAAAAATTTGTTAGAAAGATTAAACACATGAAACTAGAGTTAGTAAGAGGAAGGATGTACGTAATTTAAAGGAAAAGCTATCATCAAATGTTTTATGTTATATCCAAGAGCATAAAACATTCACAAAGATTAAAATATGTAAATATTCTTATAACAGCAAAAGACTTCACCAAGTGTACAGAAATGAATTCACTCTGAGAGCCATTCATTATGCATATTAAATATTGCGCAAAATATACATTCAGTAACCTTATCAAAAAGGCACCATCTTAGTACATGACATTCAAAATGAACTCCAAGGGTCCCAAAAATTCCAGAAGAGAGAGAGTCAAAGCAGCAGAGTTTGCTGCCCATCCTCCTTTTTAAGGCAGAAGCTCCACCACAGGAATACAGTGCACAACTGTAGCCAGGCGTATTTCATAGATCAAACCAGGCCAAAGGAGAGAGCAAATCTGGAAAGCTTCTGTTTTCCATGCCATCATGTTCCAGCAAATCCTGGCAAGAATTCATGCTGACCTGATCACTATTAGTTGCTACAGATTACAACTCAATACCATCTGCATTTCCTTTCCCCAAGAAGAGTAAAACAAGCATAAGGAGAAGAAGTTATGTATCTATTTTAAATCCACACATATTTACCCCAGGGAGTGAAAGGAAAAGAATAAATAGTCCACATTACACATGTGAGTCACACTACTTAATGCACTTTTGGAAGATGCTCAAATACCATAGTGATGGGCATACCATAAGAATCTGAAAAGCACAAAACAGAAATAGAATGGGAAAAGGAAGTAGAGCCCAGCAACTAGCCATTCATACTGACACTCAATAACCATAAATTATATAAAAAAAAAAAAAAAAACAAGAGGAAAACCATGCTTGCTGCTTTCTACAACATTTGAACAGTTGTTGTGATAATATCTCTCAATATCAACTCTTGTTTTCAGTCTCCTTTTTTATCCTCCCATATTTCTACATGGGATGAAATGACACAATTTTACTGCTTAGTCAGACAAAAATACCTTCCACTTCAAAAGGAGCTTGCCTTCGAGGAGAATTACACTTGAACAAAGACTGCAGGGTTGAGCTCTATATTTATCTCTGCAATAACAGTAGCTCATTCACATAAATATGGGAGGTTTTCTTTCTTCTGCTTTCTCTTCTCTTGACAGAAGGAAAACATCTGTCAAGCTAATTAAATTCAGTAATATCTACCTAAAAATGCAGTGCAAGCTCTGAGATGACTTTGTGGAGGGCTGTGCTTAATAAATCTGTAGATATTTTCAGAAAAAACATGTACCTGACAGTTCAAGGAGCTACTTCACTTCAAGAAAAAATAAACTGTCGAGTTATTCATCTGACATAAGGTCACTTGTCAGTATCCTGTAAAATACTGTGGGCCATCTATCCAAATCCCACTGACAACAGCATTTTCCTGAGAAAGCTGTTTTAGGCTATCCATTGTGTTTAAACTTGATGCCACCGAATTTCCCTCACGGCTTACACTCAGCTTTAGCGAGAAATAATGAGAAATGAAACCTCACATGAAGTTTATCTTTAGATTTGTGAAGACCTTTCTTTTGTCCATTCTCTGCTTCCAAGATTCTGAAGACTTCAAATTAAAACAGTTCTGGTTCCTTTCTTAAGTTGGTTTTACTTTGTCATTACTTGAGAACAGCTTATTCTCCACCTGTAAGCTTAACTGTTCAAGCCAATCCTAGTGTCATACTGAAATCATTCTTTATATTGGATCATTAGTACTGTCTGCAACAAAAGCTGTCAGGAGCGGTCTTTAAAACACCAATGCTATTGCTATATATCTGAACTGCAACTTGAATAATTTTCCGTTTCCTTCTTTGTTAATGATTTTTAGGGGTGCAGAAATTTTAGACAAAAATTGGTGCATTTTTTGATATGCCACACAATTTAGCACTGTAAATGAGTGTAAAATGCTTTGAAAGTATCACAACAGCAAGCAAATTTTATAGCTGGAGACTGAGAGGCAGCGATAAAACAAAGTATGGCACTTTATTTCCAGTGCTTGCACCACTCTGACATTCTTCAAAATGTTCACTCGATAAAAGAACCTTTTTAAACAGACATTGAAATAGTTTAAGATCACCTCACAGTTTAGTAGGTGCCACACAAACGACAGCTAAAGTTTTTGTTATGACACTAACACTAATGCAATGAATCTTGGAAACAGACTTCCACAGCCAACAGCTAAAGCCCAGAAGCCAGCTTCCACGTACTGAGTGTGATGGGCCAGCCGCAGTTAACAAGACCAAGACACAGTACTGATTTTGGTACAAAAAATAGCTTAGTGCTTCAGCTTCACCACACTCATAAAAAACATAGCCACGACAGCAGCGGCTTTGCCTATTTTTAAGCCATTAGAAGTCCGCACGATTCCTGTGCCATGGAGGGAGAACAGTTTCCTTGAGTTTACTCGGCTCCTCTCTCCCGGCAGCCGAGGGGAGGGCACGGCCCGCGCCTCACACCACGGCGGGACCCCCGCGCCTTTGGCAGGGCCGGATCCCCCCGCGGCCGGGGCTCACGCCCTCCCCACCCGTGCCCATCCAGCAACGGACCGGGCTGCAAGGGCGGCGGAGTCGCGGACAGCACCGGGGCTGGAGCCGGGCCGCGGACAGCTCCGGTGCTGGAGCCGGGCCGCGGATAGCTCCGGTGCTGGAGCCGGGCCGCGGACAGCTCCCGGTGCTGAGCCGGGCGGGCTGCAGGGAGACCGGCTTCCTCTGGCGCAGGGGCTCACGTTTGGAAAGAGCAACGGGGCGGGGGCGGGCGGCAGACACGTTGTCGGGGGAAGATGGCGGCTGTGGCAAACCCACCCAGCGAGACGGCTGGCGCCTAGGCCCCGGCGGTCCCTCTCTGCTCCGGGCGGCCGTACCAGCGCCCCGCAAGGCCGGCGCCGCCAGCCCGAAGCCCGCCGCGCCCCCGGGATGGGGCCCGATGCCGGCGATCCGCCCCCATCCGGCGGCGCCAACCGCCGCCCCGACCCACCCCCCCTTCTCCTGCTGGCACACGCCGGGTGAGAACGGCACCTGTGCGGCCATGTTGGGCGCCTTGCCCCCGCCAGCGCCGGGGCGTGGGGAGTCGGAGCCGCCACGCCGTCACCCACCCCGTGCCGCGCGGCTGAGGCAGGCGGCGAGCCCGGGCCGCGGCGCCCCGCCGACTTCCTGGCCCCGACGCTGCCCCGCCGTGCCCCACACTCGCCCAGCGCCGAGCAGCTGCCGGGGCACGGGCACCCCTGCCCGCCCCCCAGCTGCCCGGTTCCTCTCTCCCACCCCGGCCGAGTAGCCCCCCGAGGACAGGGAAGAGACCTCCGCGCCCGCGACCACGGGCCGGGAGGACGAGAAAAGAGATGCACCCGCCCTTACTTGAGCACGGATTGCTCCTTCTCCTCTTCCTTCTTCTGGCGGTCCATGACGGCCAGAATGATCTTCCGCTCTTCCTCCGTGAGGTGGCTGAGGTCCGGCATCTCGGGCTGAGAAGCCGGCGGAGGCTGAGGAGCAGCGGGGCCACCCCGGGGCCCGGCGGGAGCCGACATGTTTGAAGGGAGCTCGCCGCCGCTACGGGAAGCGCTGCCCTAACTCCAGCGGGAGCGGCCGCCGCCGGCGCTGGGAGAAGCACATACAAATCAATACCTTGTAATCAACCGGCAGCCTAATGACTGCCCCGCCGGGGAGGGGCGGGGTGGCCAGCAGCCCCGACCTCGCTCCCACCCGCCCGGCCACCGGCTCGCCGGGGGCAGCGGGAGGACGGGGACGGAGGGGCCCCGAGTGCGAGCAGGGGGAGCGGGGAGGGGAGAGAGCAGCGCCGGGAGAGGAAGGGCCAGAGGCGGGGTGTGGAGGGAGCGGGGAAAGGGCAGGATTAGCTGCGGGAGCGCTGTAGTTTGGGTGCGAGCGCGATTGTCTTAACTCCGAACACCCAGCGGGGAGGGAGGGGGACGGAGCCAGCGGCGGGGGGTCAGGGGACGGGGACGCAGGCTGCCGGGGTGGGCGAGACGGGGGCCGAGTGACAGCGGGCCCCCAGCGCCCCGGGGCGAGCAGCGGGGAAAGCCCCAGCGGGCGAGCGCCAGTCCCGGCCGCCAGCCGCGGCTCATAATTCCTCGCCGCCGTCCATGGAGGGGCCGGCGGAGCACCGCGCCCGCCTCCCGCCGCCGCCACCTCCCGCCGCCGCGCCTCGGCCGAGCCGCGCCGCTTCCTGCCGCCGCCTCGCTTGGCTGGTGCCCTCTCGGGTGCGGGATGGAGTCCGCCTAACCCATGGCATGGCGGAGAGCCGGAGTCACGGGAGGGGGATCCGCATCGCCACGCCGCCTCCCCCACCTCAGCGGCGCGGGGCCGGGACCCGGCTGCCGCCCCTAGCGGCACCGCGCGGGGTGGGCGGCGGCGGCCCTTATTTATTTATTTACCCCCGCACGAAAAATGGACGCGATAAAAATCACGCGAGGAAGGACAAGGAGGAGCCAAGGCGGCGGCGACGCGCTGGGAGGACCGAGCCCGGCAGTTGCGGGGGGGCGGAAGGCGGGGAGAAGCTGCGCGACCGCTGCTCCTGCCGCCGGGGCTGCCCGGGGGCCCAGGCGGGAAGGCAGGGGTACCCCCTAGACGAGGCCCGGCCCCGAGCGCTGCCCCAGAGAGAAAGAGCCGGGGGGGCAGCGCCGGCACCGAGAGGAGGAGGCAGGGAAAGGCGAAGAGCCGGGAGGGCAGCAGGTCCGCCACAGCCCTATCCCCTCGGAGACCATACTGCGTGGTCTGCAGTTCAGGCTGAGAACCAGAGAGCAACGGAAGGGAAGGCGCTGGACAGGTTGCCCCTGGGCTGGGAGCAGCACCGGAGTTCGACTGTGCGGGTCAAGCCCAGCAGAGCTGCTGCTCCACGATCACCTATATAGCGTCCTGCGGAAGTGTCCTTCAGCCGACGCAGGTTGCGAAATTTCCCCCCACCTCTGTCTGGACAGATTCCTCCAACCCATCAGAACAGGAACGTGACACCAAAGAGAGAAGGCTGGAGAAGGAAGTTCTCCCACCCTGGAAACCAGGCAGTGGTGGCTTAAATCTCTCAAACTTCTTTTGCTACGTCTGAATGCTCCACATGGTCAGTCATTTTGATTGCAAAAAATACTTTCTGTGGAAAGAATCCTACAATGCCCAAAATGCCATCCAGCCCAAATAAACAGGAAATAACCTATTCAAGAACACTGAAGAAACAATTCAATCCAGATCTGTAGGTTTCCAATCTGTTTACAGGCAGTAAAGTTCTACCTACTGCTGTCACATGATACAAAACTCCTGTTTCTGGGGTTGTTAGAGCTGGAGAAGAGAAGGCTCAGGGGAAACTATTGCTCTCTACAGCTACCTGAAAGGAGGTTTTAGTGAGGTGGAGGTCAGTCTCTTCTCCCAAGTAACAAGTGATAGGACAAGAAGAAATGGCCTCAAGCTGCACCAGGGGAGGTTTAGATTGGATATTGGGGAAAACTTTTTCACTGAGAGGGTGATCAGGCATTGGAACAGGCTGCCAGGGAATCACTGTCCCTGGAAGTGTTCAAAAATCATGTGAATGAGCCCCTCAGTGATGTGGTTTAGTGGTGGTCTTGGCAGTCCTGGAATAATGGTTGGACTTGATGATCTTAAAGGTCTTTTCCAACCTAGTTGAGTCTATGATTTCACATCAGTGTTGGTTTATCATATGAATGTATGTGTAGCAATAATAAACTGGGTTTGTGAGGTTTAGTTTGGACAGTTTGCAATCTCCACCACAGACCATACATTCCTGGAGCTGGCACTATTTCTAATGGACTATAACTTCAACTTAAAAAAAGAAAAAAGTCATCTTCTTGAAAATACCCTGGTCATGATTAGCTATAATTCCTCATCACATAAACCCTAGGATGTAGCTCTGCTAGCTGAATAGTTCTCATGCGATATTGGGCTGAAGACATCATTCCTTCAGGAAAACAAGTTCTGGAGGAAGAGATCACCAGAAGGACATGATAGGTTAGTTGTGGTAAAGGGGCCTGTTCCATTTCTTACTGTAAAATTATGTATAAGAGAGCATTTGTAATTGCACCTAAACAATTGTATAGACCCTGAGCATACTATATTTAAGCAGATACCCTTGTAAAATAAACTATGATTCTTCATCAAGTCCTGAAAGCGTCCTGCTTTTCCAGTCCACATCACCTTCACCTTTTGGACTGGATTCCAGCCAGCTGGCTCTCACCCAGTTCCTTGTTTCTTCCAGGCACTAAATAAATCTGGCATTGAAATCAAAAAGAAGAGGAAATGGAGAACTGTGTGTCATCAGAGTACCAAAGATAGTACAGTGCTTACCAATCTAGAAATGTTGAATGGAAGAACTTACTGGACTGATCCGTTTGGGAAACTACATTTTATCCTGGAGAAGTGAGGAAAGACAGAAATCACTGAATGGCTTCTAAAAATAATTAAAAAGAACCAGACCACTTGAACACAATCTCTCTACCCTGTCAGGTTTCACGGTTTTTTCAATAATATTTCATGCCATGTCTCAACCTTGAACACTAATGCTATTCTGACTGTATTTCTCCTTGTAAGACATTTCTACAGTTCTTTGTGCACTGCTTCATTCATCTGGATTTGTTTCTGATGGATATTTACCTCTGAACTTTCTGGATTTACAGTGCCTGCTTCTGTAATAATTTCAACGCCCCTGTGATTTTTCATCCACAAACTGCAAATACCTGCTCTTGGCATAACTGCAGAATTTCATGAGTTTTCTTTTCTCCTTGGTATTTGCCCTGTTCCCACTAAATCCTGTACCATTAAGCAGGTAACTATAAACAAACAAACCCAGGGACAGGAACTGTAATCCCCATATATTATCTAGCTATTTGCTTTGAGAAGACAGAGCAGATTCACAACAGAAGACATCCCATGACTCACCGAAGAAATGGTTCAACTTGACCTTTCTATGCTTCTACCCTCCTTTCTCCCTACCAGTTCCACCAATCATTCCTCACATTTTCCTGCAATTAAATCAAAACATAATTTGTTGACGTTGCTGTTAGCCTGCACAGAGCTGTCTTATACTGTTACTGTATACTTACTGATGAAAATATACTCAGAGCACAGACTTCTCTATCTACACCAGAGTAATGGTGTCAACAATAATCCACAGTCAACCAACAAGACAAATTATTACCATGTAGTATGATCATTTATAAAACTTATTTTTAAGGAGCATTCATTTGTAATTCCCTGTGTAATGAAATGTCTATAATTCACAGTCACATGTCTCAGGTACCTGCCCTTCCTGTCCATCTCAGCTCTTGTTCTGAACTCACTATCATACTCTGAAAAAAGCCAGATTCTCATCTCTGTTTTACATTCTTCTTTTGGAATTGTTCTTCCACTGCATAATCCACAACTGAAAATTAATTCCAGTCATAGATCAAAAGTATGTGATATATGACTTTTGGTGGCTTCTCTAAGTAATTTAAATACACTGACACCAGCATGGTTATTAATACAAGTTTCCTGACACCCATTTCTTTTTTTCTGTTCCTTTCCAGTTCTGTTAGGCAAGAGAGGTTCCCAAGGAAACAGTGGTATTGTAACCTGGTTTTGTATATCACCACAAAATGTTTTTCACTAAGGGTCTCATTACGCTTCCTCCCATTTACTTCCTTACAGCAACTGCGAGAGTAAATGAGTTGGTGGATTAATTGTTCAAGCATGCTAAGTGTAATTCTTTCCTGAAAAGGTAATACTAACATCTCCTTTATAATGCTTTGTACAAGGGAGAAATCCAGTGTAACTAATTCTTTACATTATATTTGTCCCAAGTTGAAACTTCTACACTCGGAAAACATCTTTACATAGCTGACATGAAAAAACTTAAGTATTCTGTTATGGATCAGTGAATGGAGAAAATGAAAAACATGTTCTTGGTTGAAAACCTCCGGTACTCAGACCCTCAATGGTTCAGATCAGATGTATAATCAACAAGAAATGCATCCTGTAGGACTCTTCCTGGAGGTATTTTGCAAGGGGCTTCTCAAATTCCTGTTGAAGAAGGACAAAACTTTACATTGCAACAATTTGTGAGTCCCGGGTCCTATACTAAGTGCTATCAAACCATCATTTACTGATTTACTAGTGCAGTCTTTGATCTTTCGCGGCTTTCCTGTCTAAAATGAGGAAGCTAATTCCACTGTACAATATCACCTACAGTTTCATTTGTTTTCTATCAGGAGGGTTTTGCTTACTCTATATGCATTTTTTTCTGCCCCAAGCAAATTTCTTTTAGTTGGATATTTCCACACAAGTGATTTGAAGAATGCTAGGTATTTATGGGTAAAGTTTAGTTTTCTTTATTTGTTACTCTAATTTTTCATAAGAGAGAGATATCCATAATTTACACAAAATTGCCCATACCCATCTGTCAACTACACTCAATGAAATAGCCCATCCTAGTTTCACTGGTAGACATTCTGTCCATAAGATGGTAAATATGATAAGCTCTAAAACCTTTATCATATCTCCTTCATGTAATTCTGTTCACATGCTCAGTTTGAAATATTCTAACTGAACTGAGTGTGACATAAAACATGCTGAACTGGAGATGTAGGCAAAGTCTTTACAGGATCTTAAACTTATTCAATATTTTCCTTTTGAATTTGAAGATTCATTTTTGATTGCTGTTCAGTAAGTTGAAATTCAAAGGAGGAATTTTTGAAAGAAGCTAAAATTTCCTGCATAATAAGAGTTCTTCAGTTATACATTTCTGTTTAATTCTTGACCTGTACCACCACTGTTTCTGAGTAACTGGACAATAAGTTAATTCCTGTACTCTAACAGGCCCTGATAGTAATAAGTCAAGGCTTTTATTTTTTTTTTTCCAACAGCTTTGCAACTGTCCAACTAATTTTCAAGAATCCTACCAAAACCATGCAAGAGGCTGTCTTTACTGGTCACTCGCAAGCCATTCACTACTATTTAATACCTTCACTGGTATTAAAAATTGTCCCTAACTTGGGCATTTTGGTTTCTCTCTTAACTGTTCCTAGTTGTTGCATATTATTCTGATTTCAAAATCCTAAATAATGAGTATATAGTCATTATCCGACACATAAAGCGTGGTCTCACACTGGCACAGTAGCTGCTTCGAACGTTATCCCGTGTCTCTGTAAGGTACGGAAGAAGCATTGCCTTCCCTGTTTGCTGCCTTCGTATCCCTCTTCCCTGACCCCTTCTACATTTCTGAAACTCAGGCTGCTTCAGAAGAAACACCAGTATTCTTAAGTACCGTATGATTTTTTTATTCAGTCAGTCATAAGATTGTCCTTCAGAGCTGGTGCTGAATATCCTGTACCAGATCTCAGAAATACACTCACTCCTATTATAGTGACAGCTTGAAAGTCCAATATCTTCTGATTTTATACAAGACATAAATGATTGTCCCCCCTTTTTTTTTAATAGAGTTATGTGACTCTCTCAATTATTAAAAGTAATAATGAGTTACTTTTATAATGAATCCTGAGTTATTATTATTACAGTGATGCCTAGAAATCCTACTCATGTATGAAAAGTCTCGTGCCCTAGATGTTGATAGAAAAAATAGTGCAGATAACAGCCTGTTGCCACAGAAAGCTAAGAGAGCCATAAACAAAATGCAAAGCATGGGTAAAAAATGCAGCAGGTTCAAATGAGAAGACAGCAGTAAGAGATATGTAGCAGCATTAAAAAAAGTGGAAGGTTATTATTTTTCCATGCATATTATCATAATTAAGATGATCTTTGAATTCAAATAAGGAGAGAGGGGGTTGGAGGTGGGGAGGCATTGCTGGAGAAGAACTGTAATCATTTTCCCTAAAGTAATGCTGGTGAGAAGTTCTTAAGGTAACATTCATCCATGCAAAACCAGCACTACCGTGGTCCTGCTTTCACTGCACTCAGTTTGAGGCCTCTCTGTTGGCAAAAGAAAGAAAACAGTGCTTTGAGTGCTCATTTTCCTCAAAATCCAAAGGCAGCTTGGCTTTAGCTGTTCAGATTTTCAACTAAGGTTTATTCTCACAGACCTGGAATATAGCAGCTTTGATAATGAACACATGTCTGAAAGGGATGATAATTAAAGCTTAACATATGGTATTTTCTATCTGGAAATCTACCTATCCAGGTTTCACATCTGCCAAATGACCAGAAAATTAATCAGGAAGTTCAATTAATTCAAAAAATAGGTAAAGGCAGAAGTGGCAGCACTGCTAAACTGCTTCTAAAAGCATAAGGGTACAGACAATTTTAATTCTTTTATTCAAGCAAACAGTCTTTCATTACAGTTTTAGCTCTGGTACATGACAAAAGGCGCCAATATTTTGTGAAAGTTCATTTTATCCTCCAGAGACAGAAGGCACTAGAATAACAAAAGCTTAAGTCTAATTGGAAAACAGTCTCTTTCCTGTGTATTGAAATCATTAGCACTTACTTGACACTTTCTAGTACTCTTTTCCTGAAAAAGCTCCCCAGGATATGAGTTGACATACCTCAGATAAAATCAAACTGCGTAGCATGAAAAGTTTATGAAGAATAGTATTAATATACATTAATCAACTCTGGCATTTTACTAGGCTAAGGGAAAAACTGCATTAGGCCAAATGAGAGTCAGCAAACACATGGTAACATGATGATGCCTGCTTTGTGTTTGGCTCTCCAGACCACGATCCTGCCACCCTTAAAAGCACAAGTATGATTAAACCAAGATTCATTCACTACATTAATATAGTTACATTCAGCATGATTTCCTAATAAGTAGGAAATAAAACATCTTGAGAAGGGACTCGTGCACAAAAGCTTGGCTATTTTTACTACAGTATTAGTCTAAGAAAAAAACCTCTGAGTACAACTATTACCTTCCCTAGCTACAGTGTCTTACAAATTGACATGGAAAGTATATGTTATGATTGCTGTCAGACAGCAGAGGTGTTTAAAACATTAGTGGATGATAACTTTGATATTTTTATTTCCAGCTTTTCCTGATGATAGGCAAGTAGGAGAAGCAGCAGCTTGGTCATGTTTGTTTTCACAGTGGACAGAAAAGCACAGCACTATTTATGAAGAATTGTCTTGCAAAGGAAAGGGTGGAAGGGAAGAAGTAAAAACATGAGCTCATTTTTGACATTTCATTTTGTATTTTGAAAAGGTATATATATATATATATAGAAAGAAGTGTGTAGTGAATTTCCTTATTTGGTTGTAAAGGGAGTTGTTTCACTTTCAGTGTGCACGAATCTCTTAGTGAGACAATACTTTAGACTATTAGCTGTAAAAGCCTGCCTTGCCTCTTTTAAAAGGGACTACATCCACTATAAAGTTAGTGGATGACACTTCTCAAAGCAGGGGTTTATGAGTTTTAAAGGAAAATAACCGAACTAGTAACTACCCTAATACCTGGGAAATACAATATACTTCATATGTTGTATATACATGTGTACACAATACTGAGCTAAAACTGCTGGTTAGTCAGTATTTCATTAACTACTATACTACAATTCAGATTAGTGCTACAAAGTTGATGTACCACAAGCCTGAGCAGTATACACTTACACAGAAAGACTTCCCAGGCTCATCTCTGCTTTTGTGCAGGGAAGATTTCTACAGCAAACTTACATGCTCTCCTATAGGCAAAATGAGCAGGCATCAAAGCTTTCCAGCATCAACCAGACAGTGAGCTGGATTTGTTCTACACCTTAATTTAGGGAGCAGTAAACCTGCTGCATGTGCAAAAGCAAGAAGGTATCCAGCTGCACTGAGGACAGGATTTTTATAGTTGCTTCAGTAATGCAGTCCTGTCCTCACAATGCTCATCTCATTACTGTTGTAATTACTTCTGTCCATAACAGTGTCTAGATTAATAAGGTTTTTTTATTTTCCACCAATGTGTCAACAGTAAATATCCAAATAAATTCCTCTAGTTATCTGGGTGCATTCTTTTCTATATTTCTGTCTTGAGTATGAGCTGTTCTGATGAGCAGCTACCTTTCTATGCACGTATTCTCCACTGGGCCAGCTATTTCAAAGGACAGAAAGTAAGAAACCATCCATAATAACTGATGGCATTTTGTTGGTGATACTATGGACTTCATAGGTATCCATTCACCCATTATTCGCCGTTATTTTAAAAAGTATTAATGGCTGTCAGCAGTTCAAAAGCCATAAAGAGTAGCCTTTAACATACCCATGTCCAAAACTTAGTTACAAAAAATATAGAAAAATGAGTTATGCATGCTTGGGCATCAACTACTTCTCTAGGACACCTGTTCCTCTTGGCAGACATGCTTCCTAATGTCCTGTTTGAACCTCCAATGACACAGGTTAGAACCATTTCCATGTGTTCTGTCACTGGATACCAGGGAGAAGAGCTCAGCACCTCCTTCTCCACTTCCCCTTTTCTTGAAGTTGTAGAAAGCAATGAGATAACCCTCAACCCTCTTTTCTCCAAGCTAGACAAGCCCAAAGTCCTCAGCTGCTCCTCACAGAATATTCCTTTCAGCCCTTTCACCAGCCAGGGGTTTTTATCCCTTCATTGACCACCAGATGAGACATTTGATCTGACTTCAAAGACATTTAGGCCATTGTCTGCAGCAGAATATGAAAAACCTTATTTCAAAATAATTCAGATTTTCAAGATAGGCAATCAGATTTTGCCAATCTGGCCATTACTGAAAGCACTTCCATGGCACACCACCTCAATCTTTGTTACAGAGGTAGTTGTTAAATTCCTTCTGTCCTTCAGCAGATGCAACCTAAGATTTTAAAAAGAAAGAGCTGTATCTAACTCATAGTAGCAGATGACTGCAGGGCAGCTAGTGATGACACTGCTGATTCACAGCCTGAACTCAATGAGGACATGTTGGACACATGGCTGCTTGCTTCTCTCACAAGGAACTGTTTCTCCTGCCTAGCCAGAAAGTTGCCTCCTGTGACTTTGTCTACCTGATGTAGCATCTTAGACTTTCATATATTCATATGCTAGTGCCCTGAAGCCTACAATGTTACTGTCCCTGATTTCATAGCCAGCAACTCTAACTCCATTGCTTTATGTCATGTTCTCTTCTGTATTAGTACACAGGATGAGAAGCATATAAAAGATATCTCAGCTTTGCTGTACTCCATCAGAGAATAGCTTAAAAAGGAAAGAGAAACCTATTCACTACTTGACTAAACCCTTCCATAGGGAGGGTGTCTCTCTCTGATAATGCCCACATGTACTTATCTATGATGTTTTGCTGTGCTTAGACCTTCATCCTCAGAAGCAGGATGAAGGTAGCGTGAAGAAAGTAGCATAAAGTATTCTGATTATGTTTGCATTAACTTTTTTCCTGCTTGGTTCTACATCATGTATACACTGATTATGTCTTGTTCTTACCCAATTCTGGTACAATAGATTCTACATTATTTTTGAAAAAATGAAGAAAAATCAACACTTTTCTTTCCTTCTCCAAAATGGTGACATTACATGATGCAAAAAAAAAAAAAAAAAAAAAAAAAAAAAAAAAAAAAAAACCCAAAAAAAAAAAAAAAAAAAAAAAAAAAAAAGAAAAAAGTACAAAAG
>WYDI02021593.1:0-21529 GCA_009867235.2 Psittacus erithacus | reverse complement strand
AAAGTTGGAGCTGTTCAGCCTGGAGAAGAGAAGGCTGCATGGAGACCTCATAGCAGCCTTCCAGTATCTGAAGAGGGGGCTATAAGGATGCTGGGGAGGGACTCTTCTTTATGGACTGCAGTGATAGGACAAGGGGTAATGGGTTCAAACTTAAACAAGGGAAGTTTAGGTTAGACATAAGGAAGAAGTTCTTTACTGTAAGGGTGGTAAGGCACTGGAATAGGTTGCCCAGGGAAGCTGTGAATGCTCCATCCCTGGTGGTGTTCAAGGCCAGGATGGACAGAGCCTTGGATGACATGGTTTAGTGTGAGGTGTCCCTGCCCATGGCAAGGGAGTTGGAACTAGATGATCTTAAGGTCCTTTCCAACCTTATCTATTCTATGATTCTATAAAAAAAATTGCATAACCTTACTATGTATTCTTCATTTTAAAAGAACAGGAACTGATGATAAAAGTCAAAAAAATAAGAACACTAATGCTGGTATTTAAAATAACATAAAAGTGGTTTGTTAAAAATGAGTATAAGTATGCAAGATAGCCTGTAAGGAAAGGAACACATTCTACAGAATACAAATGCATTTTAAAATGTTTCTTTATCGCTGGGGGATTGTGCTATTATAGATATTGTATTTCATTAAAAGCACATAGAAATCAACTAATGTGCAATGTATTGAAAATAATTTTTCTTTCAGCAGACACTTCACAGAAGAAATTCTCTAGAAAAGTGTCATACTATAGCCATAAATTTAAATAAAGATTCAGACTGCAGTGCAACTTACTTTTCCAGTCTTTCTACCTATATATTTATTATATATTTATAATATACACAGTAATACACAAAAAAATTAGCTTGCCTTCAGTTCATAAAGAGAAAAAGCAAAACAATCTGTTTTTTTCCCCATTGTTTATATTTAACACTGTAGTCAAACTGGAAGTGTCAAGAGTCTATGATCTTGTCACAGGAAAGGATTATGTGTTGAGATTCAAAAGTGGCAAAGTAACATGATCATTTGATTGGACTGTCTGTGTACTGTGACCTCTGGGTCCTCATCTTGTGTGTTTGCACTGTATCAGTTGCTCCTATTTGAACTCCCATATTTTTGCAAGTTGTTCCTCTTTTAAATATATGAAGTCACAGGCCGTCTACCATTTCTGTTGTTAGGCTTTCCAATGGCTAAATACTGTCACTATTAGCTGTGACTATGTAGTCTCCTAGTACCATCCCCTTTATTCCCTCAACCCCCCTCAACATGTGTTGCTGATCTGCAGTTTGGGTGGTATTAATTTGGTCTAATTTTGCCAACTGAAGCTGGGCAATTTAACTCAGCTAGTTGTTTATCTTCCCATATAGTCAATGGAAGGGAAGCAAGATACCAGGGAACATCTTTTCTCAAACTTATGTACCTATGACTGACGAGGAGAAAGGCTTTCCAGTCTACCTATTTGTCGCTACAGACTACAAGGGTAGACTGGCCATCTATGTGATACATTATGCTTGCACATTTGGAGCTAGATTAAATTAGATTCAACCCATTAAGAAACTTTGAGAGCAAGAACACAATAAATCACATGTCCACAAAATGAAACCAACTAATGAAAAAGCTAAGGGAAAACACCCGATCTCCTCTTCACTCTCAGTTTGACATACCTTTCAGGCCAAAAGGGAATTTAATGTTTTTCTTGGTGTTTTAATTCTCTGAGTCTCTAAGCCTGTAGTGCAGTAAACTCATTGGCATTAGGACAGAGCGAGCTTCTCAGGACCTATCAGAAAATGAAGCTAAAAGTCTTGCTGAAGCTTACTGAGCATACTAAAACAACAATTTTGAAAGTTTTACAGTTTGGCTGAACATGAGTAGATTCTCACTGAAATGAAAAAGAACTGGCTGGTGCTGCAACACATGGAGGTACTGCAGCTCTTCAAAGAAATATGTTTTAATATTTGGAAATCAACCTATTTTTCTCAACTCTTGAAAATGGCAAAGTGGTTTTCACTGAAACTTCCCCCTAAAATTCCACTTGAAGTAAACAGCAAGCATGAAAAATTCAGCCTTACCAGTGAGATCTGACAAAATAAACAGGAACACAGTTTATAATTAAAGTTTCATGTAACCTTAATTGCAGGCAAGTCTGCCAATTTCAACCTGTTATTGTGGGTGACACCAGAGGGTATTGTGTTTTTGTATAGCATTTTGTTTTGCTTTGTTCCCTCATCCTTGGAACAAATCTAAGCCTAGAAAAATTGCTTGCAATGGTATTCAGTCTTGGTTACAAAATGCTTGGGGAACAATGATCTGGAAGAACAATGGCTAGCTCAGCTTTGTTGTTCTGTGAAAGTCAGAACGTGAGGCTCAGCTACCGTATGGAAATAAGGCTCTAATTAGGCTAAGATTCTTGGAAAAGTGGTATGTCCTTAAAGCCTCTTTAATAATTTCATGGTAGAACTGACACATGAGCACATAAACAAAGCCATATTCAAAAAAAATACCTGCACTCCTCATTGGTTATTTTTGTGACCTAGGAAGACAAATAGCAAGTTTATGAACATGTGCTTCTGCTTGAAAGGTAAGTGAAACTAATATCCAGGCAGGTCACGTGTAATGGGTACCACTAGAAGCAACACTAGATTATTGATTGTTCACATTTGAATAAGGTCCATATTACTTGCATACATATGTGGTGAAAGACTCTTTCATGTTTGTCTATTTACACATTTATATAGAGATGTGTTTATGTTTAAACATAAACATTAGACAGATGCTCTTTACTCAAGTGTGCATGACAGATAAAAATGGTTGTGATCCGAGATCGTCCTGAGACTTAGGAAGGTTGATGCAAGTTGCATCTTCTCCCTGCCGGAGAAGGTTAGAGGGGAAAAGGCTAACAAGGATGCAAATATTTCCCGTATGATTAAAATGTTTCCCCTGGGATCTTAGAATAAGACACAGAGAAGCCATGGAGACTGCCTGGGAAGAGCCAGTTGTTCATTTGAAGGCTCACAGAAACACTACACCAATAATCAATGTTTTTTAAAAATCTCTGAAAACTTATTAAGCTACAGGTACAGGTATTGCATTATCTGGATCTAAGCTCTTGAAAAATTTTTAGTTTTTCATCAAAAGCACGTGTTGAAAGTTGCAAATTTCAGATACATTTCTATTCAAATGAATGTGAATATTTTTCATTTATATGTGAATTATAAAAAAACCCAAAACACAACAATAAGCACTCCTGCCCAGCTGTCACTTCTCTTACTTCAAAAAGTTTTGATAGTAACTTATATCGTTTCTTATAGTCTTCTATATAGTTAACTGTAAAATATACCTAAAGTACATACTCATTATTCTAATTTGTCCACAGGCGCCTCTCCAACCAATATCTAGAAGTTCTCTAAAACTTTCAGATGTTAAGTCAACGCACCCAACTCAATTCACAGCCTGCTCACTTGTACCTTTAATTTGGAATACAATTGGACGTGTAGTCCTTGATGACAGGATGCTTGCCTAAGGCAGTCTCACAACACTGTTTCCAAGTTCTCACCTGGCAGCCATGCTCTTTATATATCTGTGAACATTAGTTATTGATTCTTGTAAGGGCTTCAGCCTCCACCTGAGCAATCTAATGCTTTTGGAAAGGTGCTTTAGGATGCTGAGTTGGATCAAGGTGACTAACAAAATGAGCCTTCTTATCAGCATAATTATATGGTAGAATTGCCACATGAGCACTAAACATAACATGGCCCCTTGGGCTATGTGAAAATATGAGCTAAATACTCATCAAAAAAAGAAAGAAATCACAAAGAAGCTTCTAAATGCTCATGTTAGTGTTTTAGCTGCTACATGCTGCCCACACTCCAGTTCTACTGAGGGGGCATATAGCATATGGGAGACTTCCAAGTACAGAAAGGCTATCTCATGTGGGAGGTAATCTTTTACAAATGTTCGACACTGTTTGTGGGAGAAACCACAGGCCCTCCAGAGGCTGAAAAATTAAACAGCTATTAATTTTACTGCAAACTTCCCTATAGTTGTGTCAGGAGGTGGCAGGTTCTTATTCATATAAAAGATACAAAGTAGAAGGAGAAAGGGAGAAAGGAAAGAAAGAAGGAAAGTAAAGAGAGAAATAGCATCACCACCCACCTCATGGATACAACGATGTCTTGTGCGTCAGCGTGTGGGAGTTGTTTCAGATGTAGCCTTTTCAGTTGTAGTCCCTGTGGTCAATGACCCCCCTGGGGTCCAGGTTGGAGGAATGAACCACGCAGCTGCAGTACAGTGCTTTTTTATAGGGCTCGGCTCTCCCAGAACCCTCCCACAGGTCAGACTCACTCGCAGGGATCTGGAGAGCCCCAGACTCAAATCATGTTGTGCCCTGGCAGGCGCCACATTGTCTGTGCCACTGTCTCCCAGCACTTCGTGGCCTGGGCAGTTGGTTTTCATGGCCTCAGGGCAGACAACGTAGGGAAGTATCCCCTATGTAGATGGAGCAGTATCCCATCTCTGTCCCAGGCCGTCTTCCCAAGCAGCAGCGAGCTGTCAGGTCCTTTGTCTTTTGAGTTATTTTGAGACACACATGGAAAGGGTCTGTTGACCTTCACAAAGGCATAGAATAGAAGATGGTACTTCTGACTCCATTCGCAGTTCCTGGTGAGACAAATTATATGGTGACATACATGCAGCCAGTGCTGCTTCAGCATACTTTTTTATTCTTTTTTTTTTTTTTTTCTCATACATTGGAAGAAGAGCAAGCTCATACAGGGTCACAGTAAAGTGTTTCTGAAACAGAAGTAAATAACATACGTGTGAATGTATACTCAGAATCATCATACCCACAATTTGTGCAAAGGAGCCACAATGCAAAGCTAAGCTAATTCTGGATATGTACCTAATGAACGTCATTAATTTAAATTAATCGGATGTTTGATTTTCCAAATAAGTAATCCTTACTTGAATCAAACGCTAGGAGAGATAATTTCACAGGACCCCATTGAAATCCAGAGAAAACAGTTTTTTTAAATTTCAAAACAGGTACTTCGAGTATTCAAAACCAAAACAATGAAAATTTGAAACTCAGACCTGACACAGACCATGAACAAAACATACTATGGTGAAACTTGTACAAAAAGGAAACTGAATAATAACCAGATTTTCATTGTCTTCCACCACAAACTCAAATGGATGAGTAAAGCTGTTCACGACACAGGATTTCAGCATTCACGGTGCTCTTTTCTCTAGTTTCTACCACACTGATGGTAGAATATGGTTGGCTATAGATGGCTAATATAGTTAATGGAGCAGCTAGCTCACTGTATGAGATCTGACTCAGTAAGGACAAGAGGCCTTACTTTGGTAATCTTTGTGTCCTATGAATAACCCTCCTTCCTCTGCCCTCCATTTACATCTGGAGAGCTCTTCTTTCTGCCTTTAAAAGTGTCAGCTTGGAGGGGAACCACTTACACGCTCTAGATGATCCCCAGCTATGTACATTATTCCTTCTTAAGCAACCAAACAGGTCAGCTTATTCTCTCCATCAGTTAAGAAAACACAATAAAAGCTCCTGTATTTTGAATGTAGGATTATTTAATTGGTTGTTTGTTTGTTTGGGTTTTTTTTCCCCTTGAGATTGATGCTTTTACTTACCATTGCTATATCTGCTTTAGTTTATTTAATTTCACAATGCTTCTAATGCATTCAGGCTACAAAACTGACCAGGAGGTAATGTAATGCGAGATTTTACATTAAAATTTGCAGCTCTTCTTAAAGGCAAGTTGTGTGCCAAAAATTTCTGCTTTACTGAAGTTAGTAACAATTGCAGCACTATTTGCAACTTTATGTGGCTCCAAGTTATGTAAACATGTACATTCAGTCCAAAATGACAGAGGGCCATATGATAAACTCTGACGCCATATTCCCTTGACACGTGTAAGAAGCATTCCACTGTCTTTTCTTTTATTCCAATATCTTTTCTTAGACATTAACTTCTCCATTGAAAGTACAGACCTGACTCTGCAAAGAATTTTATACTATCAGGTCTTTGTTGTATTAAAGGGCCACTAAGAAAGGGCTAAGGCTTTCTTGCATGTACTTGCTGAAAGCAAGAGGCATAAGTTTTTAAGTATGGACACTGAAACTGGAAAAGGAAATACCTGCAACTTCTTTTTCTCTTTTGACGACAAAAAAAAAATTAAGGAGAAAAAAAAAAAAGAACAACAAAACAACCCAAACAAAAACCTCACCACTAAAACCCCAAACAAAACCCACCAGAGAGACAACTGAAACAACATGTTGGTGTTTTCCACCTCAGTATTCTTCAAATCCACGGATTGGACAACATCCTGAATTCATAGGCTTTAGATTCAAATAAAAAATTAAGAAAGTTTCAAGTCTGAAGTTTAGCTAGTTAGTCACTGGAAACTTACCCATACTTAGAGAGATGATAAAGATCTTTGAGATACCACTGCTAGATGTGAGGCGTTTGAATGGAAAGCCACTGTAGAGAGAACAGAGTTGTAAGCTAGACAATGGGAAATGCAAAAGCAGCAACTAGATGCAAGCAAAAGGTGCTGGTAATAGAATGAATCAGAGGTCAGATATATTATACTGTTATTTTAGAAGTCATCACATGATTCTGTACTCACAGACCCTCATATTCCTCACTTTAACATAAAGGTATTTTTCAGTCCCTGTGAAACTGAATTATTAATTAGTGCATACATAATCATTATCACCTCAGAAACATAATTAGTGGCAAAACAAAAGAATAAGTAATAAAAATTAGGAACCATAATAAATCACAAAAATTAGGAAAAATAGATGGTCAGATACACACCACTATTTCCAGTACTGAGGCTTTACCTACTTTTAGTCAACTATGTATTGCAGAACTGTTTAACCAACAAGGCAATAGTCCACACCACCAGTTCTCTCTTGTCTCTGCTAGCTGTATCATCCAGATTAGAATTTGAACTGGAAAATATAGTTTTACTCAATCAGACTAGCTTTGGCTTTGTACCTGAACACTTAGACGTGCTCACACTGCTTGATGTGCACTTGTACATCTTGTGCATTTTGTGAAAATTAGACTCATCCATAGCATAAGTCACAGTATCCCAAACCCCCTCACAGCAGAACCTGGCACATCTGTTGAAATGCAGATTGTGGGGAAAATTAAGTGCCGGCACACAGACTTTCTGAAGGACATTTCACCTTCATCAGATGTATTTTCATGAGGGGATTTGTTAAACCAAAGAACTTTTTGCTGATTTTGTTGCTTTGCTTGACATGGCAGTACATAGTAAATGAAACAGCAGAGTAAAAATGAATGGAGCCCAAGCTGTTTGTGAACCCAGAGATTAAATTAATTTCCCTACAGATAGCAGCAAGGTTAGGATGTCACCTTGCATCTGCTAACAGCTCGCGGCGTTGCTGACCAGTATTCTGTGGTGGACACCAGCTCTCTTGGAACAGTAACCAAGAGTGCCATACTGAGCAGAGAGGAGCTCAAGAGTATTTGCTTTAGCCCCAGGACCCAGACAAAGTGGAAATGAGCCTTTCTCCTTCCAACAGAGAGCCACTTGCATGGTATTTCAACACTTTTGCTCCCACACTGGATTCAAAACGTGAAATGCAGATGTAAGCAAAAAGGGTTTGGGATTTTAGGTTTTTTTTTTAGTTAAGCTAGGGCAGTGATTTGTTTATTTTTCTCTTTTTTGCTGTTGTGTTAGAATGTTCTGAACAGAGTCTTCAACAAAAGTTTTTGCTGAGTGGTCTTTGCACCATGCGGTACGTTTGTACCCTCACATCCAACTACCATATGTTCTAAAATATAAGATGCCATTAATTTTGTTTTATAGAATAAACATTGTGACTATTATAATGTATTCATTCCATAGCTTGCTAAATCAGTATTCTGGTCATAAGGATTTTAAACAGGTAAAACTATGTATTTAAGATAACTTTTTATTGATGTTTCCACACTTCCTCGTTTTACTCATACAAGCAGTGCTGGAACAGAGTTAACACATAATATATTTCTAGAAAACCAAACTATGATGGGAGCTAAGGCATGCATCACAGTATTTTCATATTTTTCTTTTACATTAGTTAATATTTATGCAGCTACAATTTTATGTTTATCAGGACTTGTTTATTTTTTGTTACTCCATCATTTTCTCCTCAGCTTTGCCACTTTCAGCTTTTGCACATGCTGCTCTCCTCACTCATGGAAAAGCTTCTATGAGGTTGTAGAAAACTTTTCTGGTTCAGGAGCAAGAACAGCTGACTGCATCACTATTCATAGGCATATCACTTTACTATCCCTACCTTTAAAACAGGACTTTGTGTACATATATCTATGCAGACAAGACATTGTATGTGGAAGTGTCTCTTGCAGATCACAGTAGCTCTAAGGCTGTGAACATCCTTTTAAATTTTTCTTTTGGGGTGTGGGAGGGAAGGCTGGCAAAGTCAAGCAAAGGTATGTTTTTACAGCTAACATGAAGCCACTTTTTCCAACTGAAGCAAAGCAAGGTGAAAGTAGATGAATACACTAAAAATATGGCTAAAATAAAAAAAAAATGCAGCTATTGATCCACAAATATGGTGAAACTCATCACTGGAAATTAGAGCAAAAGTTGTTTAAAATGTTACCCATAGCATCTAGAGTCACACATATTTTATTTACTTTGGCTTTGATATCAACTACAAGGCACAGATGTTATGTTATTAATGAATGCCTGGATCTGTTACACTCCCTGAGAACTACATTTTTTAACACTCTGGTGCTAGGATACTCTATTCAACATGTAGTGATACATATGGTGACAACTTTATTCCATCTCACAGCTCATTGCCATCACACTAATGCTATTATGCTACATAAATCTCTTTCAGATGAAATGCATTTCTTGCATATGACAGATGCTTCCCTAATCAATATACTAAAAAGTGATCTAATGAAAATAATGTGGAAAATCACCCCTCCTTCTTTCTTTGAGGAAGAACACTCTGGGAATGAGGGGTGGGAGAGGGAAAATACAGTTCAAAGATTAATGAGTCTTAATGGAAAGGAACAACTAAGAAATTAATGACAGATTTGCAGCAAATGAATCATAACTGAAAGCTAATATACATATATATATGCACACACAGTTAAATCTTTTTCAGGATTTGTATTCTGTAAAAATCAATACATACATAGCTGCTTAACTAATTTCTTTCTTGCTGTTTTAGCTCGCTAATTAGAAATGCATTGCACAATAAGCTTTTTGATTTCAATTGGTTTTTCAGTCTCCTCAGAGCTGGAAATTCTTTTAACTACTTAGTTGGTGTCAGGGTATTGTGATATACCAGAAGCAGCGTGCAGTTATTGCAAGTAAGCCTATAAAGAAGCAGATATAAAATTTGAAAAATTGTACTATTACAACTTTTACCCAACAGAAAGCATGAAATACAAATTTCAGTGTTCTTACAGCTCAAGCTCAAGTCAAACATTTTACCTGGGATAATCTCAGTCATGGAGAGTTTCTTTATTTTTTCCTGTCATTTTACATCGAATAGAAGAATTCAGGTGTCACAGAAATGCAGTAAAGGAGCAGAAGTAACCTTCAAAATCACAGGTAGCATCTTTGCCTTGCCCACACCTAATGCGAGTTATTCAACAAGGAATAGGGGTGTGGGTAGACCATCTAAATGAGAGAAGTTTCACCTTCCTGGGACCCACATTTCTAGTGTGGGTTCCAAAAAGGAATCTTAATGTTTTATGAAGGATGAATGAGGGGAATTAGGTGCTTTGAAATGGGCTCCACAGTTAAGGGCACCTAGGTTGACCAGTAAGAAATACTGAAGAGAAGATGCATTTCTCTTTATTTCTCCCTATCCACGAGACACAGAGTTCAGAAATCACATTGCTTTTAAGTTCTCTCTAAAGTTTTGAGTCCAGCTATACTGTTAGGTCTAATATGGATCCCCTTTGCTTTCCTAGCAGGTGGCAGCTGTTTCATCATGTCCAAGAGTGCAGAATTAGCTCCAGTAGTATGAATAGGCAAACAAAAATGTAGCAACTCTGTATATAGCTGGGAATTCAGTGGGCAAACTGCTTTCTTTGGCTTGCAGGCAGAGAGATGTGTTTTGTAGAGCAGTTTCACAGAAGGATTCATGATGATCTTCCCTGCAGGATACAGTGAAGGAAAACAAGTCTCAGAGCCAAAAGGGATGTAAATGGTGGCATGAATACATGTTCCTCCAGAAGAATATAGAGTGTTAACAGCTGTCTGAGAATCTGTAGGAAAATAACAAGTGGGTAGCTTTTGGCAAAGACTGTATTTCAGATTTTGTTTGGTTTGATATATTTGTTTAAAAGGGTAATAACAATAAAAAAGCCTGAAATAATCATTACTGAGCAACAACATGGAAGAGAAATGAGATAGTAAATAACCCATTTATATATCCGTTTCAATTATCAAGACCATTAATGGGCAACAATACATGTTATGTACAACCTTCTTGAAATTGCTTCAAGTTGAGAGAAGAGATTACTGTGAGTACCAATGTAACCTTTTCCCAATTTAAGATCTTTATGTAGAAAGATCTCTAGGTATAAAGGTTTAGAAGTGTGCAAGAAAGAGGACTTGAAAAAGGTAAGACAAAACATGGGATTTTACAGGCCTTGTATTTTTTACACCACACCACCCATCTGAAGTGCTGTGGTATGCCTGTCCATGTGCTCCAGTAGCCCTTGATTACTCCAATTTAAATAAAGCATCTGTCAATATTCCCATTACAGTCTCCATCAGCTCTGAACAAAACCACAGATCCAGCTGGAGTTCAGCATGGCTGCCTTCAGTTAGGAGCCTTTTTCCCTTCTCTGGTGCTAACAGATTGCATATGGCCCTGTTTAAAAGTCATGTGGGGTTTCTGTGGGAACTGCCTCCACACTGGCTGGGTCCCACTGCAGCTGCCTAGTAAGTCATTAATGGGACACAGAGGGAAATAATACAACTTTCAGATTTAATTTCCATAGTAGTGTCCAAGTCCAGCGTACAGCAATACCTCTTTTCTTTCCCACTCTGGCTCTGTTTTGCAGTCTCTGTGGGACTCTGCCCCTCCAAGGACATGCAGGGAAAGCAGGGTCTCTCAGCAGCACTATGTCTGCCCCACCAGCTCCAGATGTAGTCTGCCAGGGCTGTCTTTAAAGACAAACAAAAGATCAATTCACTTTGTCACATAAAGAGTTCTTCTGGCACTCCAGTAGGGACTGGTTATCCAAATATAGTCTTCCCTTATGCCCAGGTCAAAGGAACAAACATCATCATCTGTTAATATGGTGCGAGCAGACCCTCAGATGCACCTGCAAGGTTTAGGAGTGTGCACTGATCATGATCTGGCACAATCTGCTAACCAAGTTTTGGAAAAACAAGACAGGGCAGCTGCTGCAAGAGGGAGATTCCTTAATCTCCCAAGAGTGTTAGGATTGTGATTGTCATTTTATCTTTGCACAGATTGTACCCAACACAAAAAAGACAGTCTGGAATTGCCAAGGCAGAATGTGAAACAAATACCTTTTCACCCAATAAAAAATAGCAAGGCCTATACGAAGCACCAGTGCTGTTGGAGGAGAGGGCAAGAATGTCTTTGTAAAGGACTATGTTGTGCACATAGACGTGCAGCAGCACAGCTGTTACAAAGGAATCCCAGTTAGACTATTTCATTCTTCAATTCTTTCTCTCCTGCTCTCATATGTGTGTGTGTGGTGTCTCACCAAGTTACACCTCCCTGGTTCAGTTTTCACAGCAGGAATCACTACTGTTTGTTTGTTTGTCCTGCATATAAAACACCACATGTTTTCTTCACTTATGTCATTAGCAAATATACATGCTCTGGGCAAGCAATTACAGAAGGCAGCAGTTTAATAGGGGAAACTGCAGTGAGGCTGCGTGCTGTGTATGCCTGCTGGGCAAGACCCCAGCAATGGGTTTATGGGGCTTGTATGGTCACATGAAGTACAGAAGCCACTTGATGTTTTTATGGAAAATTCTGCAATTTGCCTCATGCACGCAGTGTATATGAGCACCATTAAAACCCTTACTTGCTTTAGGTGAAATTTATTCATGTAAAGTGGAAGCATGTAAATTGTGTCATATTTAAGCATGCAGTAGGAGATTAGGCTTCACATATGCCCTGGGTTCAGCAGTAACAGTCATTTTTATCCTTCCTAGTAGCTGGTGCAGTGCTGTGTTTCTAACTTTCGGTCTGGGAACAGCACTGATAATACCGATGTTTATAGCTACTGCTTAGAATGTTTACACTTATCAAGAACTTTCTGAGCCTCATGCTCTGCCCTGGGAGGAGGGTAAGCCGGGAGGAAGCAGGGGCAGGACACCTGATCCAAGCTGGCTAAAGAGGTATTCCATACCATAGCACGTCATGTCCAGGATGTGAACCGGGAGATACCCAGAAGGGCTAGCTCTCCCTGCTCGATTGGCGAGTGGTGATTGCATTCTCTTCCCTTGTTATTTGCCTTATCATTGTTATTATTGGTGGTAGCAGCAGCAGTTTGTGTTATACCTTAGTTATTGGACTGTTCTTATCTCAACCCGTGGGAGTTACATTCTTTTGATTCCCCTCCCCATCCCTTTGGGGGGGGGGGGGGAGGACAGGTTGTGGCAGGGGAAAAATGAGCAGGCTACATGCTTTTCTAATTTACGACTAAGCTTAAACCATGACAACATACTTTCACACTGTCCTTCTTGTGTGGAAAAATCAATGACATGATTCAAGACCAGCACCAAGGGAAGTCGAGGAGTAGAGCAGAAAGGCGTCCATTACCCAGGCCATCAAAATTCATTTCGGCAAAAGTGCTGCAGAACTAGAGCATGATATTTGAAACAATAACATCAAAAACTTTAAAAGGTATTCATGTAGGAAAAGGTGCCTTTTTTGGACCAGTAGCTATTCAGCAAATTTCAACTCAGTTAAAGTTTTACGTCTGCCTTTGAATGCTCCTGTAAATAAAAAGTTATAATGGAAACAATGGCACAGATTTAAATTATACCATGATGCAATCATATATAATTACAATAAGCAAATGCTTTTTTTCTGTAAATGTGCACATAGTTTGGGGCTGAAGACTGAAGGGGGTCCATCATCATTCTTTCCAGAAGCCATTGCTTTGAGGCTAATGTAAAGCAGGAACGGGCAAGTACGTAGTTTGTAGCAGTGATTTTTTTTCTGGCCATCTAGGGTTTTGTGAGTGAAACTCCAGCTTCCTGTGGAGTGTGCAATTTTATTTTCCATTTTTTCATTCTTATAAATAATAGTTTGATATGAAAAATGGTATTTTTGGTCCTTGTATCATATATTGCCCTAATTCTGATCAGCAATGGGCACACTGCTCATCACACTGAAGACAACTGAATCTTTCTGTGTATGAAGTCAAACTGCTTGTTGGTTCAGAACCTCAATTCATCTCCATAGTTAGAGAGCTGACTCTTTCATGAAAGGCCTATGTTAAGTACTGACATCAGAAATGCACTTTTATTTGGCCCTAATTATGAATATTAACTATATTCTTGTTCAGAAATCCAACTCCTTCCAAAACAAATTTTAAAAACAACAAAATTAAAAAAAAAATGTAAATAAAATTTAAACTAATACGAGATTGTGAGAAATGCTCACTGGGTCTGAGAGGATTCGCTCAAGTCCACATAAATGTCTGACGGAGAATTTGCTAAAAATAATCTAGAAGAGCAAAACATCAGAAACACAATTTAGACAATATTCTGAGCTCGTAGATTCTATTGTGTGAATTAATGTAGTTACTGTGTTTGTTGTCAAGATGTGATATTTATACAGAATATTCAAATTATTTCAGTAAAAGGAACAAAAATTTAAGATATGCTGCTGCTTTTTTTTTTTTTAATTCCCATCTTTCAAGTTTGAAAGAAAGACAAGTAATGAACCCCAATTTTTCTAAAACTCTGAGAAACCTTTTCGCAGTATAGTCCTTCCTACTGTCTCCAGCTGGACACTCTTTGGAGGAAGAGCTTCCTTCACTACCATTTTTTTAAAATCCTGGCCAATAGTTGAGTTCTAACTTCTCCTTTAACAATAGAATTTCTTATTCAATAATTTTAATTTCTGAAGATGATTAATAGTATAAAAAATTCTGGTACAGATTTGTTTATAACAAGACAAGCAGTAACTCTGTCTCATTCTCAGTTAGAATGAAGATAAACTATGATGGTGTATCAAGCATAAAAGACTGTCCCTGAGAACCAGCACACCTCCGATATCGCTAATCAACTCTTGTTGTCAAAGGAAGCTAAAGTAGGTAGGGAATATTATGAACATACTGGTTAATGAAGCATCTTCTCAGAGCTTTTTACTGTTGACCTAAATTGTTCTGCCCTCAAATATTTGAACCCAATTAATCCATCTACTTTTCTCTTTCTACACTGGTGATCACAGAGCAGTAGGGACCACCTTCCTGAGTTAAGTGCTTATATGGTGTGCTACTATTTCAAAACTTGAGCCGCCGTATAGCCTCTATGCAGGATAGCGGCAGCAAAGGTATGTGATAGAGCTGTTATGCACAACAAATGAGATTATAAAAATATTTATGCTATGTGTTCAGAAAAGTTACACATGCTTTAAATTAGAGTCCACATTGCACATTTTGCTTATGCAAAAACAAATGTATAATAGTGTAAAGTCACATGTTTAAAAAAACCCTGCTTCTTTAGTTTTGTTGATATATTGTCAGAACTGGTAAAAGAACTGATTTCTTCACATTTAATATGTTCTGTCCTCATAATTATGCACAAATGAAACTGGATTCACTATTCCCTAGTGAAGCATGTGTCATTGCTTGGACTAGATAAGATCTGTATTGCTATTCCTGCCAGATCAGGGGATAGAATGGAACATTCAGATCCTCACTAGTGCTACCATAGGACAAGCCTTGCAGCATTAGAGACTCAGTCATATAGTCAATTGTACTCAACCTGCCTCAGCTCCAGAGAGAACACAGCAATGCTGCATCTGACCCAAAATGAAGTCTTGGGTGATGTCATGATTATACGCAGCCTGCAAGAAGTTTCACACTCTTAGTGTGTCCAAGCTAAATACAGATGAATTGTGTACAAATGGATCCCAGAAAGAGTGGATATGAACAGTTCCAATTTTTTATATAAAGTAAAATTCTCTTCACATACTATATATGTGTCAGATTTCTCTTACAGTTTAATACAGATGGATAAATCAGGAATGAATAAATGTACCCTTTGACACAGAAGCGTTCCTGTAGTACCTACAGTACTCCGCCCAGTATGAGCTTCCTGCTATTCACAATTTACAGTCTACAAGCAGGAAAGACGGAAAGAAAATAGAAGTTACAGTATTACCCATCAGTTCTAGCAGTTGCATGATCACTGGTGTACACTAGCACAGATCTCTTTCTTCATGGTCCCATGCCATGGCTCAGAATTTGATTGGATGTTGCAGCCTCTCAAAAAGTTCCTTGTAAAGGCTTTGGGTGAAACACAGCCTACAAGACTGTTTAAGGGAGCAATTATTTTGCCCATAAATATTTTTCCCAGCATTTCTTATGCTTCCTTTGAGTGACCAAAGGCAAGGGAACTGACAAAATTACTTGATCTTTCTTCCCTAGGGTCTGTTTAGGGAAGACAAAACCTACAGCAATTTTACAGCTGATTTTGAGTGAAGGCATGGTCACTGTAAAAAGAGCCCTACTCTCCTTCTGCACTGGAGATGTTTGTCTCCTTGTATAAAAAAAAAAAAATAAAACCAAACTAATTTAGATAATGGTTTTCAATTCTAGCTGTTTCTGTCATCTCTTCTCCTTCAGAACCTACTTAGAAAGGTTCTGATCATAAAACTGTGCACTCATTCAGTCAATGACCTTTTTACTGCACTGGCCAAAGAGTAAATTGAAAAAATATGGCTCTGCTCTTAGCTTTACACCAATATCTCTAACCCAAGAAAGAGAAGTTCTACTCCACCCTTCAACCATTCTGGAGCCCCAGCTGTTATTGAGAACCTATGTTTTAAAATATTGTAAAATCTGTACTTGGAAGCATTGCTTCTCATAAAACACCAGTAATAGCCAAGGTGTTCTAAAGGTAAGTATCATAATTACTCTGTGTGAATTAGTGAATCTGCACCATCTGGTTATCTTGAAGCAGTTATTAATATTCTCCCAACATAGACCATTTCTAGGATACTTTGAACGTTCTACATTTTGTACATTTGGGACACATGATGGAGACAGAATGACATAATTTAGAGCTTTAGCATCAACTAGTGTTGTTAAGGGTAATACTTGAAAAAGTGTTTCAGCTTTTGGTGGTTGTATTTACAATCCTGTTTCTCTTAACTATTTGTTTCAGTCCCTTAATAAATATTTTTAAAACATGTGTTACATTTATCATGTCATTTGATACCAACTGCAATTGCATAAATATTTTAAAAGAAAATTTGTGTTAAGCCTGAAACAGAACACCAGATATGAACACTTAAAAATCTCTGTGGCTCACATTCCAGTTACTACATGTTATATTTTGCTGAAGTACAGATCCATCATAGTAAAAAAGGAGACAAGAACAGCATATGTTCTTACAAGAGTTTCCATATTTTGTTGCAGCTGCTGTAAGAACCTTTTCATATAACAACTGATGCTACAGTCTCCACAGAAAAAAAAATGTGGCCATATAGAATGTATCTGAAATAACATGCAGAAGGATATAACAGCTTGGCCATAAGCTCTTACTCAGATTGGCAGCTTACCCATTTGCGGTAAGCTTATGTAAAAGGAAAACCAATACACTGAATGGGTTGGGCTAGGGACCCACACCCTGATGTGGAGTCAGGGTGTAGCCAGCAGCATCACTAATTCCCCCTGGTGCTACTACTAAAAGTCAAGGCAAGGTGTAAAATTGACCCGCCAGCTCTGAACTTACTTGGTAGAAGTTTTGCTGTTGTGCCAAAAAAACAAAGGTTTTTCTAGGAAACTGAAGAGACTGTACAACATTGCTAGGATAAGGCTCCTTGGGAGGTAATTGCTAAGACAACCTCTGCAGAAACACAACTTACTCAGTCCCTTAGACAAGGAGGCTTGGGAACTTCACTGACACCTAGTGCTCCATCACATACACACTTGAAACTTTTTGCTCATTATAGGTCCTCAAAGTGACATAAATGCCACAAAGATACTCAGAAATTGCTATTGATATTTTAAGGTAGCTGCCCTATAGACACTAGCTCCAAATCTGGCATTTTTTCAGACATTTCTGATGTGCCCCAAGTCTCTAAGCGTCAACACACAGCAACTGGACATTAACGTTCCTAATTGCTGGATGCATTTTATGTTTTATTTTTTCTGAAGTTAAGACAGTTGTAATGAAAATTTGCACAACTGTTTGATCAATATAAAATGAGGAACACCTGGAATTAACACCAAATCCTCACGGATATGATTCAATACAGCTGCTGTAAATTGCCCCCAGTTTCAAGGGTACTACTCTATATCCTACCAGGAGGACACCTAAGCATAACTTTATGGGGCTGTGTCATGTTAAAGGTGGAGGCCAAGCTTTTTGATAATTGTGTCCTTTCTACTTTGCCAGTGATCTCAGTTTGGCTACAAAATTCACTGCCTGATTTGAGAAAAACTTGTTACTAAACAGGGGTTGAAAAAACACTTTAGCTCACAATTTAGATATTGGAAGAGGTGATGATAGGCAAATACATATATGCCAATAAAGGACACTAAACATTTTTCTACAGTGATTCTTAACTTTGGAGGAGCTAGCATTATTCTCAACTGGCAGATTTATACATAATATTCGTTACAATTTGTAACAAAATCCTTATTTCCAATCTGCCAATACTGGGTGAGAGACAAATCTCAAATGCTTTTTCGCATTATTTCTAAATCTGTTCTTGATTTAGTTTTGTTTACAGGATAACATTTTGTGAAGTTCCCATTCCCTGCTGAAGGAGTTTCTGCATCTCAAAGTGTGGAAATATAGACTAATAACAGCTCCCTGTGTTATATTATAGCATTATATGCTAATAGGATGCTTATTTAATAGGTGTGCTTTGGTGACTGAATGGAAGATGCAATTGTACATATAAGTTATATAAGAATTGCGTCCTCCTTGCAAGGTGTTATGTATGCCACTGAAGGGACAAAAAAAGTAAAGTATTAGGCCCCATAAATTTTGCAAAGTTTTGTTTGGTTTTAGTTTAATAAAGGGTTCCAGATAAAAAATCTTATAGATAAAAGAGCTTTAACATAACCCACAGAATTAATACACTGTGCAGACAGTAAATATCCTTTTTCACTCTGTCTTCAAAAACTACTTTTCAATCTTTTCCAAGTCTGTCATGTGTAGGGAAACTCTAAGAAACTAGGACAAGGGGACCAAAGCTTCCTGTAATATTCTTGTATGCCTTGTACTATGGACAGTTCATAAGACCACTGCCTCCCACAGCATAAACTGTCAACACTTTCTGGGCAGCACTAAGGGGACAGCTGGAATAATAGCCATTTTTTGTGCTGAGGCCAATGACATGCACTAACAGAGTGCTAGGACTCTTAGAGTGGGTAGCTTCTGATACTTCTAGGCTTCAATGGAAACACAGTAGCTGCTTCTACAGTGGTGTTTTTCAAAGACCACAGCACATGCAGCATTCAATATCCATGTGATGCATGAACATAAATGGTTTTGGTTTCATTTTTTTGGAACTAGATTGATTCCCTGAGTTGCTTCTACAAAAAAAAAAGACCAAAACCAAACAACACTCCTAAAAAGAAACCAAATCAAAACAAACCCCAAAACAACAAAAAGCAAACCAAAACCACAAACGCAAACAAACAAAAAAACCTCAAAACAAAACAAAACCAAAAAGTGACAGGAACTCTAAAAACAGTTCTTGAAAGTGCAAGTAGCTGTAGAGAGTTTTTCTGTGAGAAACTCTGTCCCCAGAGACATTTACAGGATCTTTTTCATTGACTTCCATATATTACCAAGATTGACCTATTGTGTGGAATAGGAAGTTATTTCTATCCCAGGCAACTGACTTTTTGATCATGTTTGGATATTTCTAGAGTTTGAACTAGAATATTTTATCTGCCCCAGTGAAACATGGCTATACTTGAGCAAATTGGGCAGACTTGATTCAATCACCAACTACTAGATTTTAAAAAATACAAATAAAAAAAATTTCTACTTCTCTGTGGTGGGTTCAAATACCTCACATCAGAAGTAGTAAAGATAAAATCTGTTCAATGCTGTTCTTCCTTCAATTTTAAAGAATGCAAATTTTTGCCTTTAAAGCAAAGCTTCTTTGGATGCTTTGGATATATAATATTCTCAGTCAGTCAATATGAACATGTATATATGGGGATAGTGCTGGTGGAATCTAACATTGTTGTACATTTCACAACTAACATCCCACTTATACAGAGAATGAGCCTTTAGGCAATATTTTGAACATCTGTATCAGCTTTAATAATACTGTTTGCATTTGAAAAAAAAAGGAACCTTTTAAATACATGGACAGATTGAATGAAAATGGTATCACTGCAAACATGTCTCTGCCAGCTTGCATGTTGTTATCAGCAATGAGATCAAGTACAGTACCTATTAAGCCAAAAAAATAAACAGAAACTACTTAAACAGCAAATAAAGCACAGGCAAAGATTTCCCTAGCTGCCAGCTCAGTTCAAGCCAAATATTTTCACATGGATGATTCAGGGACACCACACTAAATATACAAATGTATATAGTAATGTAGTCTGAAATAATACAGTCAAAAATGGACAGCCATTATTTGAACTGGAAATGCAATGAAATACTACATATTTCCTGCTTCAGAATGAGAAAGGTCAAAAAGATCAGTGTCTTGTAGTGCAATATAACATTAACTGGTTGCTAGCAAGAAGATAGAGCTGGTAAAGATTTCACTAAAATTAAATTAGGTCTTTAATTTTTGGCAGCCATTAGACTTTATTTTTTATCTTTTAATACTGATGCTGAGGTCTAGAATCTTGTAGGTCAGAGAATGTGTCATAGGACTAATAAAAGACAAAGAGCATAAAGTGGTAATATGGGATATAAAAATCTCTAGATTTTTTCCTAAACAAAATTTTTATGCTCTCTATTGTAAAAGGGAGGGTTAAATCACCTTCTTCTGTATGAAAAACAAACATATTTGTTACAGCATCAGAGAAATTTCAATATTTAAATGGTACTTTTCATACAAGTGTTAATTAAAAAATATTGTAACTAAATGGAAAAGCATTTTCTAAGTTTTTCATGCATCAGCCAGAAAAGTGGGATGAAAAACTATTTTGTTCATCTGGCCAGTGGAAGAATCTGACAGGATCTCAAGCCACACTAACTAAATACCAGAGGGCTTTTTTTTTTTTCTCAGAGCTTATAATTCCGCGAAATACAACCAAAATGAGCAAGTTGACAAAGTTATTCAATATGAAGGCAATCTAGAGACATCACGCATGTTAACACAGAAAAAAAGGATGATATTTCATTTTAAAGAATGGTGCGTCTCTGAAGAGAAATGGACTTACAGAAAGCAAGATACTCCAGAAAGACCAAATCAGAGATGTACTTTAATTTGCTTTTATCTTATGGAGCTGATGATTCCCATTACTAAGAGAGGTGCTTCAGGTGCTTCATAAAGGCTCTTCATCAGAAATAAACTTGCAGTGATTTCCAAGAGCTGCACCTCACCACCTCCTAGTTGTGCCAAACAGACCTCTGTCCACCTAGAACAAGGGAAAAACTACAAGTTTAAGCCACAATGATCAATATAAGAAGGGCTTAGTACCGAGTTGCACACCAACATCTGTAATGAAATGTTTTATTTTTTGTCATTTAGCAATTTTCTCCTTTATTATGTCTCATTTGAGCATAGAATCATTGAATAGTTAGGGTTGGAAAGGACCTTAAGATCATCTAGTTCCAGCAGCCTTGCCATGGGCAGGGACACCTAAACCATGCCACCCAAGGCTCTGTCCATCCTGGCCTTAAACACCACGAGGGACGGAGCATTCACAACTTCCTTGGCCAACCCATTCCAGTGCCCCACCGCTGTAAGTAAAGAACGTCTTCCCTATATCTAACCTGAACTTCCCTTGTTTAAGTTTGAACCCATTATCCGTCTTCTTATCACTACAGTCCCTAATGAAGAGTCCATCCCCAGCATCCTTACAGGCCCCCTTCAGGTACTGGAAGGCTGCTATGAGGTCACCATGCAGCCTTCTCTTCTCCAGGCTGAACAGCCCCAACTTTCTCAGCCTATTTTCATACAGGAGGTGCTCCAGCCTCCTGATCATCCTCGTGGCTGTCCTCTGGACTTGTTCCAACAGTTCCATGTCCTTTTTATGTTGAGGACACCAGAACTGCATGCAGTACTTCAAGTGAGGTCTCACAAGAGCAGAGTAGAGGGGCAGGATCACCTCCTTCGACCTGCTGGTCACGCTCCTTTTG
>WYDI02021591.1:0-14245 GCA_009867235.2 Psittacus erithacus | reverse complement strand
TTTCCCCTTAGTGAAGCCATGCTGGCTGTCACCAACCACCTTGTTGTTTTTCATGTGCCTTAGCATGCCTTCCAGGATTTGCTGTTCACAGAGTAAGTGCTGAATAATCAGTACCTTGGCTACTCCCAGGACATGTGAATGACCCAGCTACTAAATTCTTGTTGGTTTTGCCATAATGGCAAAACAAAAATACTGAACAAAGCAAAGTTTCATTGCTCCTTATCAACTTACTTTCTTAAAGTTCACCTTGTTCATCCCGTGCAAATGATTGCACTCCTCTACACATTTCTTCATTTTGCCAGTTGTGGCTAAAGTGGGCCATTCCTTTTCTTGTTTCAAATATCCTAGTCATCTTGCATCTGCTGCATTACTTCCTCACAACAATTGGACAGTTAATGTAAAAGTAAAATAAAGATACTGCCTTGCAACATTAGGTATGTTCCAGCGTGTCTGAGCCTACTTGCTATTTTTGCTCATATCCTCTCCAGGAAGAGTTTGGACATCATCTTTCTTTTATCAGGGTAAAAAGCCCTGATAAAATTAGAAGAAGTCAAGCAGAAGAAGTAGGCTGCCCAGAGTGGCTTCTTGGCCTCCATCCCTGAGTGTTTTCAAGGACCTGAATAATCTGGTCTGAACTCATGGCAGTCCCTGCTTTGAGTAGTGGATTAAACTAGAGACCAGCTGAGGTCCCTCCATACCTGTTATCCACTTATCCCAATAGCATTCCCAGAAGCCACAGTTTTGAGAGCTGCTATGATGTCCTTTTGTAGATTCCTGTGCAGCATAAGACATAGCAGAGTGATAAGAGACACCAGCTGGGACAGTGCCAAAGGAGGCTGTGAGGAACACAAACACAAATATTCCACAAAGTGAATATGGAAAATAAAGGAGGAGAGGAGTTAATGGAGCAGTGAAGCACAAGAGTAATCCCTTGTCCAACATGGTCCTCCAACATTTCCTCTGAAGGACAAGGCATCAGGAGATAATGCTGCATTTTGACAAAAAGTGGAAATGCTAAAGTTGAGCTGTCTTCAGACTCAAGCAATAAAATTAATCCTTCCTCTCCTGTCAACTACTTCTGAGTAAGATCCAGCTTCCAAAAACACCCACTCATACCTGACTAGTCCCCAGGGGCAACCTGAGAATAAATGAAGACAAAATTTGACTTATTCTGAGAGTGTGAGAGAATTGCAATTAGTGGTGCTTCAACATGCGTACTATTATCCCCTGTTAAAGTTAAACCCGTATTCCTCATGTATTTTTCACACTCTTTTTATATTTGTATGCATAAAAATATAATCATGTTCTACTGCACAGAGCATTTTCCTTTTGACCTTTGGTAGGAAATACTAGCTGTGCTGGTGACATCCCAGCCAGCAGGAATCCCCAGCTTTCTGTGATCAGTGGGCAGTGTCATTGCCAGGTAAACCACAGGGAAACCTCCTGCCAGCAGCTGACCAGGTATTACCTTGCCACATTTTAGACCTCTAGCAGTCATTTACATGCATCATGCAGCAGGCTGGATCCCACTCTTGCCTCACCAGAGGAAATCTGACATAGTTACTTAGAAGCAAGACTGCATATGAAATATAGGAGCCAGAAAAGCAGTAACTATAAGAACAGAATAGCCTTTCCTGATATTAAGTCTTCATGCAGCATTGTATGCATATATCTCAAAAATGTTCAAGTGGGATGAAAGCACTGCGAAGTGCTGAGCTGTCTCTCTTGGCTTTATCAAACAAGGCACTAAGTCATTTCTAAGAGAAAAGGGTAAACTGAGGCAAATACTGGTAAACACAGCAGATTAACAGTTTAACTGGATGACTGCAAAAATTAGATATTAGTTTATGTATGTATGTAGGCTATCTGCATGTGGATATCACTTGATCCATTTACTTACATATTGTGCCTTTGCCATCTAACTGGAGGGGGTGTTATCGTCATAAGACAGAAGCTACTTAGGCAGGGACTATGGTTTATTTTGTAGTGAATACTATAAAAAAATCTCTTGCCATCAGTGGCTATATCCATGCATTTAATTTTTCTGCATGGAGTTGTGATAAACAACCTTTTCATGCCTGAATACTTATTATATCTAATGGTTACATCATTTAACTATAATAACCAAGGCTGAGAAAATAAGTCATAAATAGCCAATCATTTACCCCATTCATTTTTTTTGCAGTGTTTATGAATTGTCAATGACATTTTCATGCACTTATTAACCTATTGGAAATGAATCATCAAACAAATTTTGCAATTATTTTTTGGTCTATAATTTCAGGAGTAAGATTGAAGTACCCTTTGCAACTACCTCTACCTTATAGTGGATTTCTTTCCCCATCTTTTTTTTTCTGCTGATCAGTGTTTTTTAGAGTTTTTATGCATGCAACATCTACTGTAAAAAGAAAAATGCTCCCCCTCCAAATACTTCATGCAAAATTCAATCCTGCCTTCCTATTAAAAGATTTATTTTTCACTTTTCAATAACAATTTTTTACTTCAGTGTACATTTTCTGCAGAAAATTAAATTCTGACTAGTTATGATCATTGTGGTAAATATTAACTATTCAGGTGATGCTTAGGTACATTTGACAGACCACATGAAACACCCTCTGCATCTTCAAGGAACAATTACTTTCCAAATTGAAAGCATGCATTTATTCCTTCCACATTGTCTTCTTAGGTAGAATTTTTTCATTATTAATCTAACACGTAACTGTTTCCAGGCGCTCCAAACAAGAAATGAGTTCTTTAAAGCAGTCACAAAACCACTACAAGAAATTAATTTATACACTAGGACAATTTTGTTCAAAGTTGTTCATCTAGCATTGGAGCAGAAACTCCAGCAAGCTGGAGAGAAGGCCACTTTCTTTAATGAAGTCACTATAATGACAGGCTCCAGAAAGCATCTCCTTTGTTATCTGGGACTACTGACTAAAGCTAGATGTGAGGTAAATGTTAACAATAATACAAAGAAAAATGAAACTTTTGTAATAAAAACATCCCTTCTTTTCCTGTTACTTCCCAGTGTTGGCAGGTATGTGAACTATCTTATAGGACTGATAACTGTAACCCACAGAGTTACAAAGGAAAGAAAATGCTCTTGTATTTGTATGAGGAAGGAAAGTCTCTTTACAGTGCAGCTGAATAATCATGGTTGCCACGCTACAGGTTTGTTGACTGAAATAAGCGTATAAAAAAGCGACTCTGTTACCAATGATCATTGATACATCCTACAAGCAAAAATCAGCTGCTAAGCCTAATAAACTCCTATGGCATTGTTCAGTGAAAAAGAGAAAGCAGCAGCCATGCTGCTGAGTCAATATTTACAACTCAGTGGGATTTAGTTCCGCCAGAGGTACAAATGTGCTGCGTGTCAGTAGTCTGGGGGCTCTGCTTTGGTGCTTCAGCCAGTCCCATGCTGCAAACTGGCAGCATCCTGACACTGCAGACCTGCCCTGTAGGGAATGACAAGGTGCCTAGTGTCTTGTGGAGCCACGTGTCTCACAGACAGTTGTCAATGGTGGCAAAGAGATATAGCTTTGCTTTAGGAAACAGAATAGCTCATGTTTCTACTGTTATGCTTGCAAGGCAGAAATATTTCTCAACTGATCTAATCAAGTGTATTTGAATGCATTGCCCTGGCAAATTTTTTAACTCTTTCCAAAGCCCTTATTGATTTGATACACTGTGGTGGCGTGTCACCATCTAAGTACTCTAACAGTGTTTCTCCTTTTGTTTGAAACTACATTTATTAATGTGTCTTATGAATTCATGGAATAATCTAAATATAGTCACTAGAACTACTGTGTGAAATTTTGTCGCTTCTCACATACGCAACACAGCTTGTGCAAGCAACTCTGAATTACACAGTTTTGCTTGTGCATAAAGATTGGCAGGACCTGACAGAACTAGTGTATTCCTGCTAATAGGACTGAAGTAACAGCAAGGGATTTTGGGTCATTGGTGGTAGTTTTACGGAATAAGAAAGCCCAGATTCTGCCAGAAATATGTCTATAAACCATGATCAAAACCACATTATGAGCAACATTGCTTCAAAGTAAGGACAAAGACTTTGAAAGACCAATGGCTGATCTTTTGTAATATGAACAGCAGTTGTTGAGAAAGCAAGGATGAAATTTGCGCAATGACAGTGCTGAATGAAGCTTGAGGGTAGCACCTCAAATAGAAAATAAAAGACCATGGTCTCTTATTGTGGTTTCCAGGGAAATAAGAGACCATGCTCTTAGAAAATAACCCACGATTCCTGATTCTTACAGAAATATACCTGTTCATTCAAACCTGAATTTTACCACCTCATGGCAGAAGAAGTGGGATCTAATTAAGGTCAGGATTTTTCTACTGACATAAAGGGCAGAGCATGATCAAAGGAATATGCAGGCGGTTGCAGACAGCTGCGCGTGCTGCTGCAATTGACACCAAATGAGGGGGTGACAGGAATTGTGGTTTTTGGGATTTGCCATCTCTTTAAAGCATATTTTCTAAGCAGAGGAGCAGAAACACTGTCTGGATGTATCATCACTGCTACAATTGCATGTCCAAACCTTGTATGCATCAAATTACTAGACTGCAAATAAAAGCCTAATTGCTAAGAAGTTGTTTGCCCCCCCTCCATTCTCTCTATTGAAATTCTGACAAATCCCCTTGATGCACTTTCAAGATAGAAATATCAAATGCATGCAAACATTTCTAAGCCCTTTGACTTACTGCCTGTGCTGCTCTCACCTGCAGAGATGTTGGTGGTGTGGAGTGCTATTTGCAAGCCCTAGTGCTCTGCCTTTTAGAAATGCAGTAGCAATTGCTTTTGTTTGTCTTTCTTCAAGACTAATTCAGCATGACCAAGACACAGAGTTAATGTTGGGCTTCTTTGAACAGCCACAGAGTCAGGGCCTTGACTTTTGGCTCAATATTCCCAGAGGATATGGGTTAAAACCACAGAATCACTGAATGGTTTGTGTTGGAAGGGACCTTAAAGACCATCTAGTTCCAACCCCCCTGCCACAAGCAGGGACATCTCTCACTAGATCAGGTTGCTCAAAGTGCTGTACAACCTGGTCTCGATGACTTCCAGGGATGGGGCATCCACAGCTTCTCTGGGCAATGTGTTCCTGTATTTCACTACCCTCACAATAATTTTCCTAATGTATAATCTAGATCTTCCCTCTTCCAGTTTAAAGCCATTTCCCCTTGTCCTGCCACTGCATTCCTTTGTATAAAGTCCCTTTCCAGATTTCTTTCAGGCCCCTTTGCATGTACTGAAAGCTGCTCTAAGGTCTCCCCTGAGTCTTCTCTTCTCCAGGCTGTACAAACCCAACTCTCTCAGCCTGTCTTCATAAGAGAGGTGCTTTAGTCCTCTGATCATCTTTTTTGGTTTGTTATTTTTTTAGCGTTTGAGCCATTTTTATATTGACTAAGCTGTGTTGTCTCATTAGACACAGTCTAAACCACTAATATTCTGCAGCTAGTAAAGGTGCTGACCTCAGGCATCAACAGGCAGAAAACCACCGAGGTTAAATAAAGCAACAGCAGTAGAGAACACTTGTGGGATTTTTGTGTTTAGGTCTTTTACATATTGACAGTGCAATTGCCTTTTTATCTGAATCTGTTCTCATTTCTTTTCTTCACAGACCTATGAACATCCCCTGGCACCTTGGAAAGGAAATTGTTAACAAAAAGTGAAATTTGAAATTATCTGTTTCTTGTCCAAAGGCATAACTGGAGGTTGGTTTTGATGCAGAAAAGGAATCTGATAATTTCACATAACACAAAGTTCATTTTGGTAAAACATTTTTCCTGGGAGATCATCACGCCATTTGCAAGTGGTCATGTTATATCTGCCTAACAAATAAGGCACATGATTTTATGAGGGGAAAAAAATAAGGAAAATAAGTAAATCCATGAGCAAATAAAAACTTTCAGGAAATTGCTACTGGAATTCCTCAAAAAAAAAAAAAAAGATAAAAAAGGGAAAATGTAAGATAAATCACTCTAAAATTTTTTTTAAATTATATATGATAATACCCACTCATGCTTATTCAAGCCTGTGGACGAAAGACAGCACAGAGCAAAACTCCAGACATATACAGAAACTGAACACCAGCACTAGCTGGTATGCTCTGTGGGTCCATTTCTGCCTGACTGCATTACTTGCTAATATAGACAAGTTTCAGTTCCATTTTAGCATTCATTTTGTGAGCTCTGACAGCTCTGCAGTGAGAAACAAAGCATAGTAAGTGGGAATAACAGGAAAGTTTACTTCAAAATCTCACTCCTGATCCAAGCATAATCACTAATACAGGCACGCCCAATGAAGAAATACAAATATCTGTGAGTTGCCTTTAAAACTTCATAAAGGCTGTTCATATTCGCCTAATATTCTTTTAAGACCAAGTAGCTGTCATTTTCAGTAATTATGGTGAAGCTATTCAAAAGCAATTTTAGTACTCCTGGCTGGAGAGTTTCTCCGAACTGGAACCTATGAGTTTTTATACAATAGTAGGTTAACACATATGAGTTAAATTGTAATTTGTAAGGTTAATATGTAAGTGAAGAATATACATATATCTCTCTCCTGCTCAAGTTTGTGCCTCATTTGTGTATTAAAAATCTTTGCCTGCCTGCTGATCAATTTAAGGCAACAACAGCTCTCCACCAGACTGTCGCAGAGATGTTACCTCTAGGTGTAGTATTTTAAAGGCTACAGACCTTTATAATATATGGAAAATAATATCAAGCTGCCCTTTAAGCTGCCTGTCACACTGACCTGAACCAGGAGAAGCTTTTAGGTGACACTGAGTTATACTGAACCTTCACTGTCTTTTCCAAACACCTAAGATTTGTTGCAGCCTGTATGAGAAAGAAACAAAACTTTCTCTGCCAGGAGCACCACACCTTGGAAAAAAACCCACTTTTGATTTTAGAGGTAATAACCAGATGTATGCACAGTCTGACTGAATAAAAGCCATACCTATTCTGATTTCCATTATTGGTACAGCAGGCTATAGTCTGGAAATGAAGATAAAAAGTTTTGAGTGTTCCTGAGTTGGAATGGGTCCAGTTACACAGGAGACAGCTTGGTGTTCAACCTGAGTGAGAAATGGCATCATGGCTTTCTAGCTGTTTTTCTTATACATATATATATGCATAAATGCATGTGTGCATATATGTATTTTAATTTAAACATCAATATGAAGAAAGGATGCAATAATGCATTAACAAATGTCCTCTGGCCAGAATGATATATCACTTAAGCTAAATAACTGTGGTCATACCAAAATATTACCTGTGCTCTGGAAGGAAGAGAGGAGCACTGACTGCTATCAGCTGCTTTTAAAAGCACGCACAGTGTTAAGAGAGGTTGACCAGAGACTGTCTGCTCACTCTCCTTCAAGTCCAGAGGGTGGCCCACCACAAGTGCATGCAAACAAAGGGGATTAGAGGTCTGTGTGTAGGTGCAAGGTTACAGTCCTGCTGCAATAAGAGAGATATGGTGGGACAGTTCACACAACTGAGAGCTGCCATGGAAGGACAGGCTGGGAACATGAGGAGTGGGAGTTGCCTGTTATGTGAGGTTGTAGCTTGGTGTGCTCTGGAGTGCTTGGTACAGTGCTGGGTTCCCCAGCGTAAGAGAGTCCCGGACATAGTGGAGTGAGTACAGTGAAGAGCCACAAAGGTGCTTAAAGGATTTGGAGTATCTCTTCTCAAGGAGAATCTGAGGGAGCTGGGACTGTTCAGCCTTAGGGGAAGCTTATCCATATGCGTAAATACTTGGTGGGAAGATGTAAAGATGAGTCAGCCTAATTTCAGTTAAACCTGAAGTAGGTAATATTGTCAAAACCAACTATGCTTCACAATGCATTTTAGAAGGAAAAAAGAAAAATTACTTGTTTCGCAATATTTTCATTCCTAGTTTTTTTAAAAAAAACAAGTCTCAGAGAATCCTATCCCTACACAGTTTGGGTTTTGTTCCTTTTTTCCTAAACTACTTCAAACTGAGGGAGAGGGGATAGAGAGTGAGGGTGGAGGAAAGAGAGCATATGGCAGTAATAAAGAAAAAGAAAATCAGTGCTTTCTAATCTCTTTCTCTCTTGCTCAAAGGAGAAAGAGAAAACGCTAATAACTTTTTAAATTTTAATGTACCTTTCTTTCACATTACGAGGTAAAATGTGAGTGAAAGAGGTATTTTTTACAGCAAGATGAAAAAGAAAACCTTAAAATTTTTAGTTTAGGCATTTTATTTAAAAGTTGGACATTTCTGTAAAAAGTGAACATTTCTGCTATAGAGAAATACTACTTTAGAATAGTCTTTTTTAATGAAGGCATATCAGCTGTCTTTAGCATACAGAAAACTTTATTCTTTTGAAATGATACACCCAAAAAATGAGCCACTGAATGGCCTTAAAAAGAATTTAGAATTTTGTTCCAAGTCAGATTTTGAGGTCTTTGAGTATTATCTTGTTTATGTAAAGCTAAAAGAGATCATTTAGGGTTGGTCAAAATGCCTTGCTAGTCATTTTGTGAAAAACATAAATATTTTATCTAAAACAGCAGCAACTGTTTAGAAATTATTTAGAATTTAAAAAGGATTTTCTAAAACTAATTTCCTGAATCTACAGAGAAAATCTTAAGGACACACAAGAAAATCTTACGTGAATGAATTTGAAAGAAGCAGTGGAGTCAGAGAGCAAACTCAGAGCTAGGGAGTAGAGGGTACATAATTTTGCATAGTCTGACCCAGGAGGCTTCAGGGAATGAACAAAACTAGCCAAAGAGCAAGACAACAGCAAATTGCTCACAACATTATAACATTTGCCATAGTTATTGTTTGTGGCCATTTTTTAGAGTCCTATAATTCCTCAAGATATACAGAGCAGGAAAATAGCTAAAAGAGTGAGTTTTTGCCATACATTGCAACTTTTTAGACATTATAATGGGGTGCTGTGATCCCCTAATTCACGTGATTTAGGAACAGAAGAGTCTCAGCTGTGAAGGAAAAGGGCAGGAGAGAAACTTCTTGGTTCCAGCGTGTCCTCTGAATACATCCTCCTGCTCTGTTTGTCACCCTAAAACATCTCTCTGAAAACATTGGTGATGTTTTTTAAGGCTGTGGATTGGGCACAGTTTTAATCTCATGCTAATTTTTTTCATAGAAGAATCATCTGTCTGTCCCAAATCACAGAAAAGGAAAAAGCAAACACACGTTTGCAGTCATTTGACTGAATAGTGCATCTCTCTAGCAAAGATTAACTCTTATGTCTTAATATTTAAATTAAACATGTTCTACAAGTTTAAAGGAAAGTGCACTTACAAAATAACCAAGTACTCACCACATGCCTTTCAGGGGGACCTCTGCACTCAAGAAACCACAGAGCTCCATATGACCTTCATATAACCAAGCTCAGTTTTCTGTATTTACAAAGTGTATTTTCTGTAGAAATATACACATACATGCTGTTTGCTATTAAAAAAACGCGTTCACATGGAGTTGTTTTTTTTTTTCTCTCACAATTTTCCATTGTCCTGGAATTCCTTAATATGACAATAATAACAATAATAACTATTATTATTATTACTATAAATATTAAAAAAATTCTGAAATTAGGAAGTGGTGACCATTAGTCATGTTCATTTACAAAAGTACCTATCCATAACCTTTCTGTTGATTTGTAAATATAGATATTTGAGTTCAGTGGCTGTCTAGGCACATTGAGTTAACTGAGACCATTCTTGTTTTCCTAATTTAACGTGACTGATTAGCCACCGTTAATTGTTCTGTGTTAGCAATTTTTGTTTCATTGATTTGGTAACTTAGTGGTATCCAATCATATAATGACATCTTTAAAAAAAGGCTAGATGGCTGCAGTACTAATTAATATGAAATATTAGCCAATGCACAGTACTATAAGGTAGTACCTCCTTAAAATACAATTGCATAACCACGGCTATTGGATGGGACATAAAAGGTGATTGTTTTTACCTTTAACATAAATAGCAGCTCATGCATTTCTGTAGCAACTGTTTTGGTTTTGTTTGGTTTGGTTTATTTTGTTGGTTGTTTCCTTTTTCTGGCTTAGTGGTTTGTATATGAAATAAAGCTTCAGTTTCAGTGTTACAGAACCCTGGGATCTTAAACTCATTGAGCTTTGGTGTTAGCATAGAACATAGTGAAGCAGCAGTTACACCACTAATTAAATGCATATTGATTTGTTTGGCCTAATCTAATCATAGTCTTTATAATAAATCATAAGGTGTTTTGCAATTAGGAAATCCATACTAAATAACAAAAGGACTGTTATCTTTGTAACATTATTAACAATGGCTTAATGCAGACGTGTCTTTCATGTAGATACATTTTATGACTCCTCATTTGTGCTTCATTCAGTGCTTCAGTGGGATATGTTACCCTGCCAAAAGTCACCTAGAAAGTACAATACAAATACAATGGTATACAATTTGGTATACAATGTGTTTGTGCCCTCAGAAATTTTCAAATTCCTATTATTTCCATTTACATGTTTTCCTTCAATTGCCCACTGCTACAAGCATCACTTTAAACAAGAAGCTAGTAGAATGAGTATCCAGACATCCATCTTAAACTGGAATGCATAGTTCATGCATAAAGACATGGAACATTTGTTTTTGCATGTGAGACACTGTTCAAAAAAAATGTCTTGTATACTTATATACCTCCACATACCTGTCATTTAAACTCAAAAAATAAAACCAATGTCATTGCTGGGCTTGAACACACAATGCTACATCTGTTATAGATGTCTAATGAGTAAAAAAGAGTAAAAATGAAGACACTGAACCAGAAAACCATTTGCCTTCTACCAGCTGTACCTTTCTTTTTCCTAAAAGTGTGTTCACATTGGATAATTGTATATGTAGAATCATGATCCATGTTTGGTTTTCATGCAAAACATCTATAAACACTAAACTGCTCATAACTCTGAAGCAAGAAAGTAATGACTTAATAAAAGCTATTAATAAAATAAGGGGATTAAAAGCCAATTTTAGAGCAATTCATTAAATCAAGATTTATGTTACAGAGTAAAAAATTACTTGTGGCATTGAAAAAAATACTTGAAATTAATATAAAGAAGGGGGCCATATCCTATTTTGAATTTATAATTTTTCTTAAAGAGATACAGAAAAAATGTTCTTAAATGGTTCCAGTTAAGCTTTCATTTTAGTTCAGGTTCAAAATATCTGAGGGCAAAACTTGGCGCTAAGGGAAGCCTAATTCTTATTTTCACTTTGTTAATTCAACACTGTAAAAATGGTTTGATCAAGAGCTCAAAGTTGATTTGCCAGAGAAAAGTGTAAATTAGAAACAGGATGAAAATTTCAATATTGCTATTGTGTTGAGATTCTTACATGTTCTGCACCAGCAAGTAAAGAGAAAAGTAAAACTGAAACAGCCTTTATACACTCAGTAACACCACTGTTTCATTCCATTGTGCTTAAATTCTATAACTTAGATGTATAAAGAGTAGTCTGAGTCTGTTGACAGAAGATAATATAACCATTAATACATATAGAAGTCTGAAACTGCGCTCACTCTTTACCTCTAAATATTTTGCTCTGGTAGATTAAGTCCTACCTCTAGCATTGTTGTAACATAAGGGGTTTGTTGATTTAGTTACATACTCAAGGGTGTACTTTCCCTTTGAATGGAACACATAACTTCCATTAATGGTAGTGGCAGTTGTGTGTACATGTCAAGAGGAGAATATTTCCCTCTAGAAATTATATATGAATATCCCTAAGGGAATAATATTTTCTACAACTGCACCATTACCCTATCAGAGACTAAAAAGTTGGCATGCACAGTAATTAAGCAAGAACAACAGGCAGATTCAAATTTTGGGCGTCTGGACTTTTATTGTTACAGATGTTCTTCAGAGCAAAGTCTGCTCAGCAGTTCCTTGAGTCATAAATGTTTAATTTTTAATTTGTTTTAATCAGGTTTGTGTAATGAAAACCCCTTGTAAACCAAAAGATTTTTTACAAGTATTTTGAATGTCTTGGGATTTTAAAGTAATGGTGGGTTTTTTAAAATTTTTTTTCTAAAACCGACCTGCTCGATAAAAAAAGCAGAGTTATTTTTAATGTGAAAAGTGGATTCATTTGGGTTTCACTAAGGCTCTGAATTTGACAGTGAACAATTCAATTTTTTATTTATTTATTTTAAGGGAACCTGAATGCTTGATTCCACTAAAAAAAACCTATGTGACCTTAAAAACCTGTCCCATTTGAAATGATTCTAGGATTCTAACTCTCATTGTGAAACTACATGCTTTGAAAATGTCCTCTTATAGGGCTATGAAAAGAAGATAAGGGTACACAACACCCTGAAGGATCAGATCTGGTGAGCAGGCACATCAGATGTACACTTCCCATTTATGTTTCTGTTTACAGATGGTAGTCTGTTTGCACAGATTGAATATTCTCCTGTGAAAACCATACAAGTTACTTTGCCAGTGTATTGTTGGATTCACTTTGGGTTACATCATTTATTTGCATTGAAATATCTATTTAGTAGACTCAGGAACTCAAAACAATAGCTGTTTCAGGAGATATTTATCTTTTGTGACTCAAACAGCTGTCTTCTCATATTTTCGTGAGGATGTGATGCAGTTTGTTAGTTAGCAGCAGCTGATAAAAGGTAAACTGCTTTTTGAAAGACTGGAAATATAATGATTGGGGGGAGGAATTCCCAGTAATTTAAACGTATTTACATTTTATCTTCTGCCATCTGGTATAAACCATAAATATGCTCAGCCACACAGTGGTGTGTGCTCCAGTCACTCAATCCACGAGACAAGAAATTACTGGCTGTGACTTTACAGAGCTAAATATTACTCTGGCTACTGCCTGATCCAGTACAACTCACTTTACACTACGTTTTTTAAGATAAATAAATAAATAAATAAAACCCCTTAATCTATGGACAACAGATAATCTATGATATTTCATCCAGTACAACTGGCCCCTAGCCAACAGTGCCACATGAATAGCAACCTACAATTAAGTAATTATTCTTTGTTGACTTAGATGAAATTTGGGAAGGGCACTAGTATTCACTTAGTTCTCAAAGATGCTTTAGAAAACAATAATGATGATAGAATCCTGAAGAAGTGGTTGAATATTTCAGAAATGCCTGAGTACCTTGTTCACTTTGCTTTACATGGGATTTGCGTGTGACTAGTTCTTGATCTGAAATGGATGTTTTCCTGTCTTTATGTACCTAAATACTTTTACATGTCAATCTCTATATCTCACTAGCTTTCAAAGTGAATTTGGCACTTTTGAAATTCATGTAGTCTAGAGCTGCAGCTCCACATCTGGAAAAACAATTAATAGTAAAACTTGTTCTTGTGGTTCATGCTTTTGCAGTGAATTTTGAAGACAACTGGTCTGTGTCAGAGTGCTTTTAAGATCAGAGATCCCACAACTGGAATCAGGGGTTAGTGATGCAGATGCAGAAGCAGCACCATGCACAACCTGACACTCCCTATACCTAGACATGGGGGAGCATGGGGCCATACTCAATATGCCTGCTGCAACAGGTCTTTGAGTTTAACTTGAATTGAGTGTAATAGCCCTGGACCTGTTTGCAGGCAGGGGAGGCAAGGTTCTCGCAGCAAGCATGTGTGCCAGGGCAGTCCTCATGGAAATGAAGGGAAGGAGGATCATGCAGCTCTCTCTGTGGCAACTCTTGTAGCTTTCAAACTTGTGGTTATGAGATGAGGTGCTGGAGAGCTCTGCTTTTCTCTCCAGTTCATGCTGTAATTTCCACATTACGAAACTGAGAATGCAATCAAACACAGACCAAGCAAAAGTCCACCCTGCTCCTGGATGAAATGGTACCCAGCTTTAGTGCCCCACCTATTGCTTTCAGGCAAATTATATTGTTGGAAACTGAGCCATACTAACATTTCAATATTCTCCAGTTACTGAAGTTAAACAATAATGCTCCCTGGCAATACAAAGCATTCAAAAATGAGAACCCCAGTATCAGAAGATTGGCTTAAAAATTGTAATATGCAATAAGGAATATGTAATAAGTTCTGGACTTTTTTTGCATTCTTATTGCCCCTTGCCCTTTCACTGCTTCCAGAGTTTTTCAAGTATCAGGAAAAGGAAAAGGGAGAGGGAAAAGGAAAGGGAAAGGGAAAGGGAAAGGGAAAGGGAAAGGGAAAGGGAAAGGGCAAGG
>WYDI02021587.1:0-16570 GCA_009867235.2 Psittacus erithacus | reverse complement strand
GTCTGGCAATAAAATCGGAGCTGAATTATCACTCATATTGGGTCGTCTCTTGCTTCCCCGCGCCGCGCCTGCAACAGTTATATTTTCTCATTTGTAGGCAATGTTTAATTAACAACTGGAATTTTAAGGAATCTCAATTGTGCCAAGTGTGTGACACAGTAAATTTCACCAGCCATAGCTGAGTTGGCCATGTGTGAGCACCAGTTAGTGTGGTACACAGTATAATTAGGAGAATCAAGATGAAATTCAGAAAAAGGGAAAGGTAAGCAGAATAATAGGTACTTTGTTACTATCAGGGGCTTTTAAAACTAAACTGCAGAAGCCATAGGTAGGGGCTCTGTGAGAAGCAGTTCTATTCTGAAAAGGCCTGGGCTGGATCACTTTTACCTCCAAGTTGTACAGTCCTGTGCTCAGTGAAGTGCTCTCTCAATAGCCCCTGACTGGTGTGCGTGGGAGAAGGTGACTTCTCTGCTAACAATCCAAACCAAACTGAGTAAATGCTGGTTGTTGTGCGCTGCCCTGTGGAAGCTGTCTGTGCTTCTGTCTTGCAGCAAGTAGTAGCACTGCATGTTTCTGATCTGTGCAACATCCCTGTGATGTCCCTCTCCTCACTCTTGTCCAGTACCAGCCAGGTTCTTAGAGACTGCATATCTACACAAGAGATAGCGTGGGGAATCCTCAAAAATTGTGATGTGAAGAGTGTATTTATGCTTCATTTACTAAGTAACACGCAATGAGCAGGCAATGAATATAAAGTGGACAATAGTCCTTTTTTCTCCTCTATGTATCCCTGCCTGGTGATGTTGTAATATTAGTAAAGGGGGAGATGGATGTCAGAAAAGAGAAATACTGTTGCAGAAGGGTGAGGAATATATATGCCCTGTATAAACCATCTGGCATGGCAAGCCTAGGTGTGGCTGTGGCTCTTAAGATATTGAATCCTTTTTCCAGCTGGTTGGCTTTTGCAAAGGATTTAAGTCCCAAAGAAGTTCTGGGGTAATAGATGAAATGACAGCAAAATGAGTTTTCAAAATCAAACTAGTATGTGAAATTGTGCAAAAGAACTTTAATGTCAGCAGGATTCTCTTCTAGGTAAAACTTGAGTGCACAGAAATAGCTTCAGTGTACTATGATTAAAGAGCCCTGCTATGTGTATAAGGACTTGGGATTGTGGGTTAGGCTCTTGATTTCCAGGTCAAAAAAGTGCGTGGTATCAAACTTTGTATTCTACACAAGTACTTGTTTCAAGCTCTGTGAATTTTTGTTACTAGGAATTAGAACACAGAAATACTTTCCAGTGCTGAATTGCTGCCCCTAGACAATAATACCTCAGTAAAATATAGAATCATAGAATAGTTAGGGCTGGAAAGGACCTTAAGATCATTCAGTTCCAACCCCCCTGCCATGGGCAGGGACACCTCACACTAACCCATGCCACCCAAGGCTCTGTCCAACCTGGCCTGGAACACCGAGGGATGGAGCATCCACAGCTTCCCTGGGCAACCCATTCCAGTGCCTCACGACCCTCATAGTAAAGAACTTCCTCCTTATATCCAATCTAAACTTCCCTGTTTAAGTTTGAACCCATTACCCCTTGTCCTATCACTACAGTCCCTAATGAACAGTCCCTGACCAGCATCCCTATAGCCCCCCTCATTCTCATAATGAAATTCGTAACTCTCTTTACATCACTGTTTATCTCAGGGACACACAACTTTTGGGCATTTAGATTCTGTCGAAGAAAAAAACAAGTTTCTTAGATTGGCCAAAGGTTTTCGTAAGATTTGTTTGTTTGATTTTTTGTTTGCTATGTTGTCTTGAAAATCACTGAGAAGGAAAACAACCTTGAATCTTATAATGAATCTTTTAAACTGCATCTCCGTTTTAAATTCTGAGTGTCCACCCCATTCTGTTGATACCAGATATCTGAACACAATTAAAGTAAAAACTAGAAAAATAGCATGATTGCCATTGTTGGTCAAGTTGTCCTTATTTGGACTTACATGTTTCTGCAGAATCTCAATAATAAAATATTATAGAGAAAATAATTTCCCCCACGATGTGAATTGTATCTTTTAAAATAAAAGTCTGTCGTAGGTAATTTCTGTTAGGTCAATCACAATGTTCCGGATACATTTTGTAAAAAAAATTTAATATCTCACTTAAGTACACTTGTGAGAGGCAGCATCATCTATGATGGGGTTGTATTTCTTGTTCTATAATTTACTTAGCATGTGCTGGTTTATACGTTTAAACTTTTTTGTGACTCCAGCATTACAAATAGGCTTCTTGGAAATTTTCAATACTGTGGATATTCCAAGTGGTCAAATGAGAACGCCAAGCGTGTGGTTTTATTTGATATACATGCAAGTGGTTCTATGATACTTGTATGCTTAATCTTTGAAACCAAAAACTACCCAACCGCCTCCAAAAACTCACCAACCCATAAAAAGCCCAAGAGAGGATAAACTCAGTAAAAAGACATTCTAACAGGTCCATGTCTGTTGTCACCGCCAGGTCCCTAAAAACACGTCTAGGCATACTTGTAGAGAAGCCAGTGTTCAGATTAGCCTGTACATTAGCCTTGTCTGACACAGTGTCAGGGGGCATGTACAACAGTGTGGTATCTGTAAGTATCAAGGGTACAGCAGTATATTGTAGTTGACACAAAATCTGCTATATAATCCTTAAGAAATACTGCTTTCTCCAATTGGTGATGTTTTCAGAGGTGCCACTCTTATTTTGTTTATTTGTTTTTTTTTATTGGTGCCACTGCACCTGGCTTTCAGAATGATTACAGATTATAGGAAAACTTGAATTATCCAATGGAGTCTACACTGGCTCTTTTTCTTGTGCATGGTACAAGTTTGCTGGTATGGGCTTTCACCAAGTTTCAGTGTTCATTTGCCTATGTTCCTCTTGAGGATTTATATGCTGTGTTATTGTTTAAAAAGGACTTACGTTCATGTTTGTCTGCCATTGGCACCCTCATTTAACACTTGAATGTTTGTTCCATTTCCCAGAAAACAGATGATTATGGAATACACAGAGGTCCTGTGATGGAGTGTTTTTTCACCAGACTTTTGAAAGCTTATTCCTATATTTTGGTTTTTTTTTCTTAATCTGTTTTTAAACACAGTAATTAATCTTCTTGCTACCTACTTTCTCATACTCTATGCCTGATAATATTATCTTACTCAGACATTTGTTTCATTGCAGGTTTGTTGTGAGAGTAAGTTGAAAGCATGAGTGCATTGATAGCAGCTAGCCAGCACAGGTAATAAATGTGATGGAAATGGAATGTCAAAGCAGCAAGTACAGATGAAGAAGAATGTCTCTTTAGCCTTTGCACAGTTGTGTGTCAGTCTGGGGTCAGTTCTCTCTTTGCATGTCTTCCTTATTTCTTCTACCTCAAGTTAACTGAGGCTGATCAACCCACTTGGTCAGCAGATGTGCCACAGTTATGTATTAGTGCTCTGCAGGTAGACTCTAAACAAAATGGGGGTTTGTTCTATTGAGAAAATCCATTGAGGAGACTTATATGCTGGCCAGCTGTATGATCAACACATAAAGAAGTAAAGAAACTGTTTTATTCTCTGCCATCTCCTATCATTTCCTATCATTGCTCTTTTTTTTTTTTTTCCTGATATTCTATCAGTTTGTGATGTGAGAAAGTTCACAGAAATGCTAAACCAACTACATAATTCTTTATACTATTTTAGATACATCAAATATTTATACTGCACATATTAACAACTGAAATTATACTGAACAGGAATAGTCTTCCATTTCTTGGCTGCCATTGCATTTGAAGATTCTGCTCTCTTTTGATTCAGGAAAAAAGGCTTAATCTTGATTTTCTTTGTCAGCCTGTTAACAAGCCTCTAAAGTGCCATTAATGGTGTTCAAGAATGTGTGACGTATTTCAGAGATTTTGTAGGACCAATACCTGTGTGTTGGGCTGCATCAAAAGGAGCATGACCAGCCGGTCAAAGGAAGTGATCCTGCCCCTCTGCTCGGTGAGACCCCACTTAGAGTGCTGTGTGCAGTTCTGGTGTCCTCAACATAAAAAGGACATGAAACTGTTGGAACAAGGCCAGAGGAGGGCCACAAGAATGACAGGGGTGTGGAGCACTTCCCATATGAAGATGGGCTGAGAAAGGTGGGGCTGCCCAGCCTGGAGAACGGAAGCTGCTTGGAGATCTCATAGCAGCTTCCAGTATCTGAAGGAGGCTACAGGGATGCCAGAGAGGGGCTCTTCATCAAGGGCTGGAGTGATAGGACAAGGAATAATGAGTTCAAACTAAAACAGGAACAGTTCAGGTTATATACATGGAAGAAGTTCTTTGCTGTGGTGGTACAAAGGTGTTGGCACAGGTTGCCCAAAGAAATTGTGAATGCTCCATCCCTGGCAGTGTTCAATGCCAGGTTGGACAGGGCCTTGGGTGACATGGTCTAGTGGAAAGAATCCCTGCCCATGGCAGGGGGTTGAAACTGAATGATCTTACAGTCCTTTCCAACCCTAACTATTCTATAATTCTATGATTATATGAATACCATCTTACAGCTTAGAACTGAAATGTGGTTTCCTCAAACAGCAATTTGTATTTTCCTCAAACAGCAGATTCCCAGGATAGGCCTGAAAAATAATATAAAAAAGAAAATCAGTAATGCTATGGCAAAGCTTAATTGGGCTCACATGACATCTGCGTGATCAGGACAGTCCATTAGATTTTAATCTTCTGAGATAAACTCAGGCTAGTATTTAAGTGACAGATACCAAGACTTCCATTTTTATACCTGATTCAGTTCTACGGCTTCGTATTAGCTGAAAGACTGATCTGGCATTATTTTTATCAGCAGTAGTTGTATAGCATGGTAGTGTAGAAATAACTTGAGGGTGTTAAAACACTTCACTTTCTGAATTTTCCAGATCTCTGTCTGACATTACCTCCTGAATTCCATGCGACCTGTGGAGGACGGTAGATGAATACTAAGTTGTCATTTGGATAACTGCAGCAACTGGTGAGCTGAGTGCTTAAATTTTAATTTTTTATAATTCATTAATAGTTTCATTCAAAGGAGGAGTAACTGTAACAGTTATAAAGCCTTCATGACCTCATTATGAGTGTTACTTAACTCCTGTCTTTCAGGCTAGCTGGAGCCTATGTGCTGGACACTTGCATAAAAAGATGTTTTAAAATCTGCACAAGGCCATGTAGCTGAAAAAATGGCTTAGATTTATAACAGGACATAAATTCTGAATTGACACTTGAAAATGCAAAACTTAAGGCTTCGTAGGTGAGCAGTCATGTTTTATAGCTTAAAAACACATCCCAAGCTTTTCAGTAACGGAGTGTAGTTAATCCCTGTTATGTCTTTCCATATGTCATGCAATAGTAACCATTTCAAATTCTGCTGCTAAGTGGGCAGATGCTTCTATTCTGTTAATTGCAATGGGTGGTATATACATGTCTGAATTTATATTGTGGTCCTTTCCACGCTGAACACTTTCTAAGGTATCATTTTCAAGGATGACCATTGTGACTTGGCAGACTTGTTCTGGATTTAGTATTGTGGGACAAGAGTGCTGTGGCAGCCCATGCATCCAACTGTTCTCAGAGCTGGGATTAAGGATTTCTCCTGTCTCTGAGTTGTGTGAACATTAGGCTTAGGGGACTCTGGAAAGCGTGTTGCTAAGAAAAGCATGAAAACTTCTATTCTAGCCTTTCTGCTGAATAATAAATAGACATGGTGAAATATTCGTTTACTGAATATGTGTATTACTGAATATGTAATATACATAATGTATAGTATACACTATATACATATATGTAATTTACATAATGTAGTATACACTCATTAATTTGTCTTTTGCAGATGAGCAAGAGCTGAGTATTCTGAAAATGATTATAAACTTTTCTAGATTCCAGTATACCATGTAGTAAAATTGCAGCTGCCAGGTACAAGAATTGGGACTTTACACATTTCCTATGGAGCTACTTCGATTGGCAGCCATTTATTCTGCTTTGTCAACAAAATCCTTGTCAAGATAGAAAGAGATGAGCTCAGAACTGAGGACTAACTGCTCTTGTGGTTGCTTCCTTCTGACCTGGTGAAGTAGATGCAAAGCTGGTTCAAGCAGGAGTCTGAAGCTTTTCTCTGTTCATTGCACTATTCCAATAATTTTGCTCACTGTATGCCTGAAGGAAATTTGCTGGAATCTTGGTACCCTAGTGGCGCAATTTTTAATTAACTGTTCATTGAGAGTCAAACAGATCAGTGGCAAAAGGCTTGTGAGTTTAGAGGCACTTGTTCTGTAGGAAAGAGCTGGTGGCAGCACTGTGTCATTAATATGAATGTGATCAGCTCTTATGCTGTCAGTGCCATGATTTACGAGGTGGGACTTGATAACTCCACAGAAAAATATGATCAATAATATTGCTGGGGCTGTGACCTCCTCCTTTTGTGCTGTGCTGGGTAGGACAGCGCAGCTGAGCTCAGCAAAGTCCTGCCCAGGAGCAAGATGCAGACCTCTGTTGGGGGAGAAGTACTTTCAGCACTTGCTTTCTGCTGCCAGTCATGATGCTCATGTCAACCACAATGTCACTGAATGGCTGTTGGATGCCTTGTTCTCAAGCAGCTCCTGGGTACAGGTCTTGAGTTTTCTTAGCAGACCTTAAATTTGTTAGAAGGTTATAGCCACCTTCTTGTCCTTTTTCTGGCATCCCTCCACATCACATTTGAATGCTACATCATCTTTTGTTCCCTGGGTGGGACTGGGCTGTGTTTGCCTTGGTAGTGTCTTTGTGGGCAGCCTAACCTGTTAAGGAACACCAAATGTGGGGTTTTCATTTTGGTTTTGATTTTGGGATTTTTATTTTTTTTTTTGCAATGGTTTGCATCCACTTCTAAGACATCCAGCAGAAGCATAAAAGGGAGCTGTTAGTTTGTACCTTCTGTGACTATTTGCAGAGTATTGTCAATCCAGCCTGAACTCAGGACCAGCTAATGAGTGAAAGTATTTGAAACTAATACCCTTCATACAGGCCCTGGTTTGAAGTGAGGAGAAACCCTGCTCCCACCAGGAGCAATCATATAGAGCTTGTTCCTATGCAGAATCTGGATGCAAATTTTACCTTTAACTTGCTTATCATCATACAGATCTAGCTGGATGCCTGCATTCAGTCTCTTTCCTCAGAGCTATTTAGTGATGAAGAGCCTTTCAGGGGCAAAAAAACATTTTAGATAATGACTGAAAGCACTGGAAAAACACTAAAGTGAGTCTGGGTTTATATGATTTGAAGGTGAGTGAAGTTACATGACAGAGCTTAGGGTGGTCTAACAGCTGTATCAAACTGGAAGAAAACCCCTGTTCCTTCCTATTCCTCCTGCCTGCCTTGTGTTTATTGTGATGTTAATTGAATGGGTTTGAAATTATTCAGCTGACTACCCCAACAACAATAAAGAAAATTCTTCTTGCTTTCTAAATTCTGACCCAGTGAACACAAGAGCTAGAGAAAGAGAAGGGATGGATCATTCTGGCCAAAGGATGGAAAGATGAGGGAGTGTGGCTGCATGGGCTGCTTCTTGTCACTGCTTAATTTTGTGATTAGACTTCATTGTGGGTTCTACAAATAAGCAGATTCAAACACTGTTGTGTTTTTGTGGTTTGGTTTTTGGTTTAGGTTGGGTTGGGTTGGGGTTTGTGTTTTTGGTTGTTTTGATTGGTGTTTTAAATAAGCCTTGAACTCCAAGGGGTGCAACCTGGTATTGGCTTCTCCTGTGTTTGCACGGTTCTCCTCTCCTAAAGCTCATGCCTCCACAGTTGTCAGCCAGTTATGATATACTTTGCTAGAGAACTTTACTAGAGAACATTGGCATTGGTTTCCTTTGGGCTTGGATTAATATCAAGCAAATCAGCCAACCAGACAATTCGAAAACCAGAGTCCAGGAGATGATCGCCCCATTGTCCAGAGTTTGGATGTGCCTTTAGCTTGCAGGAGTGACAGCATTGTAGTTTAAAGATTTCTCACTTAGCTGAATACTGGGGCTGTTGTTGGGATTAATCTGTAGCATCATGGAAAACTCTTCTGGCAAGGTTTCTGGGAAGGAAATGAACTAATAGCAAGCTGTGGTCTGACAGGGCTATACCAATGGTGTATCTAAACCTGTTTGTGACTAACAATGGTGCCACTGTGCTGCATTGCTGATGCTTCCGTGAAGGCACAGCTGATGGTTTTGAAGACATTGAGTCCTGCTGGCATATGATGGGAAGCCCCAGTGTGGCTGCAGTCTTCCCAGACAGGAATGTGCGATACACAGTCTGAAGTTACAGAACCATAGTCACCACTGCTTTTGTATGTATCTCCCTGTACAGGATCTCTTGTGTGGAAAATCCCAGCTGTTAGTCTCACCATGTTTTTCTTTTGTTTCTTGACCAGAACCTTATTGTGACCATCCAATGGTTTTCCTTTGTCAGGTTTGTTACTCTTTTAGCTGGCTGATTTGATGAGCTAACTCAGCATGGAGCTTCAGCTCAGACAGAAATACTTGGGAATATTGGGACTTCTTTTCCAGAATTAGAATCTTTCAGATCTCTTACCGTTTCTCCAAGCAAGACCTAACATAAGTGCAGTACTTAACAACTACATAGTGAATTACTAACTCTTCATCAAAAGTCCCCCCTCCGAGCTGTTTGTTGAAACTAAAGAAAAAAGCGTATAGAGTATTATTTCAAAACAGTGAAGAATCAATATCTGGAGTTTTGTTTTTGTTTTAGTAGGAAAAGTAAATAAAAGTTAATAAGAAATTTCTGTTAAATTCAATTTAAATTTATTGTAAAGGGAAATCAGCTGTTATGTGGTTTTGGGTGTGAAAGGAGAAGAAATTAATTGTTCTCTGTGAGCATAAGGATTTCAGTAGTTCAAAGCGGTGAGTGCAGACAATGCATTTTATTCTTGTCACTTGGACGCAAAAGGCCAATACAATTACTGAGACATTTCATCAGCTCCAGTAAGGAATCTGAATATCATAGATGCAGCTGCTGGCACACTCTCCCGTGATAAGATCAGTGTAGCAGAAATGGAAAAAATGAGTATCCAGATGAATAAGGTAGAGGTTGATTCTTGGTTATGTGATTCATTTTAATAAAGACCATACTTCCACTCGCTCCCCTTTCACACCAAACAGTGGAGTTTCCCCAAAAGCACCTGCATGGTAATAAACAGTCTCCCACAGCAAATAACAGAATTCACCAATAGTCCAGAACATTTTTGTCAATAATTCCATTGAGGTTTACATGAGGGACATCACATGTTAGATGAATTGAAGGGAGGGGTGAGAAATGGGGATAGGTTAGGGTTTAATAGAGAGAAATGGTTGCTCTCAATAATCAATGACCCATAACACTGTAATAAGAAGTTTTGTGGGTTGTTTTCCTTCTCACAACAAGTGCAGCAGAGGCATATATAACACAGCTTTCCACATACTTATGCAGCTTAATGGTCATAACTTTCCTACTAAAAATGAACCATTTTTTATTCTGGTGCAAAATAGTGAACTATGTACTGTAGCTAAGATCTCAATTTCTACTTTTGGGAGAAAAATTCAGAAATGCTACATTTGATTGTTCTGTAAAATTAATTTGTTCAATGGATATTTGGATTGATATAGCTTTCTTTAGAAATTTTTTCTCTTCTATCGGAAATAAATATGGAAATTACCTAAATGTGTGTAATGGCTGAAAGATGTAACTTGCCAATGTTTTTTAGTTATAATATTAATTATTGGTTGTTTTACTGCCTGATTGCCAAAATGAGTGTGTTCATACTGACACACACTTAAAGCAGCTACTAAATTACATTTATGTTAAACCTCTTTTTGCCTGTACAGTTTCATAATTTGGCATTTGTCAATATCAAATCAATCCAGTGCAGATTGCAGATGCTCTGTGATTTCAAAAAAAAACAACAAAAAAACCCCCAAAACCCAACAAAAACTAACTTTTTTACAGCTAGAACAAAATTTAAAACTTTCAGACCCACCCACACGTGCCGTATTTTTAATTAGGAAGTAAACATGTGAGGACTATTTACAATGATTTTTTGAATCTGTAACTATGATAATTTATGGTGTTTATGAGATGGAGAAATTATAGAACCCACTAGAATTCAGTCACAGAGAATAACAATAATAATAATAATGAGAATAATTACAATAATAATTGTAATTGTTTGTATAGAAACAAATACTGAAATGTACCCAAAATATGCATTCCAGACTGATTTACCTAAGCCAAAAATACTACTTCAGGCTTCTAGTTTGTACCATGGGATTTAGGCATATAATTCCTCACATGCCATCTTCTCATACTGCTTATTGTTTACAGATAGTAACTCATGATGTGATAGTGGTAGTTCTTTCTCCCTGTGGTGCCCAGCCACATGGAGCAGTGAGTCTGCTACAGTGCTTGAGCTACCAAATCTGGATAATTTAGCTCAGATGTTGTATTCAGTCCTTGCTGCCAGCAATCTCCTCCAAAAATAATGCTTTAAATTTATATATATGTGGTGTGCTTAAAAATGTGGTCTGCCTACAATGTCAGCCTGTCTTACTGGTGATAGCACACATATATCCAGACATTTCTCCACTATTCTGTCACCTGTTGCAATGGCTGGATCCCAATGACATGATTAGAAACATTGCTCTTCTTGGCTTGGCTTATCCTGCTTCTTGTGAAGGAACTGCTCCACCATCCAGTACAGACTTCATGGCAGCAATTTGAAGTGTGCGCATAGGACTTTCAGTGCTTTCAGGTATCTGGCAATCTCCTGTCTACCTTGTGCATTTGGCAAGCCACACAAAATGGGTGTTGTCTCTGTCATTGCCTTCTATGCCAGCACTCAAGAGGTTAACACTGAAGATGCCTCTCTTATATGAGGCACTGAATAATCCTTCCGTGTCCCAGTTCAGAAGGCACATAATTCTGTGGGCCTATTCTCCACTTACAGTTAATCATGCCAAATGTAACATGGAAGAAATCCAGAGAGAGAGATTGATAGCGTAAAGAATTAAATCTAAGGTCTTTCAAGATTAGGAGTTTCACTGACTGTGATTATGTCTCAGATTTCAGCAGATAACTGTTTTGCTAGAATGATCATTCTTACGGCTTGCTGTGGATCCAAAATATTTCAGGGATATGAAGTATTTGCTTGGTCATAATTAGAAGGGTTGAAAGCAATTCTTTCTTAATAATACTCTTTCTTTTTTATTAATGATTCAAGAGCAATTTTTACCCCTGTCAAATGCTAATTTATCTTGGAAGTACTTTCTTGATTGCACTTAATATCTGAAGAAAATACCAGAGGAAATAATTTAGTGTATTTTATGTATAGCTCTGTTTTAATCTTTATATAGGTCGCTGTAAACCATCTTGCACGTACAAAGATTTTTAAGTGACTGAGCAGTTACCTGATGAATATAAGTCAGTACTGCATTTCAAATATTGCAGTTTTGGCAGAAGTAGTAAACAGTAAACTGAAACTCCAAGCAGTTACTTACCAACTGTCTTTGATGGTAACCTAGATTTAAGTAGTGTCTGAAGGAGATTTCAAGTTGGATGAAGGCTGGCTGAGCAAGGCAGCTGACAGGATGCTAACAGCAGCTAGACTAAATGGAAGGGTGAGTTTCTGATATGTGTGGAAAAAAGCCTGTCAGAGACATGCAGGGTGTGAGCAGTCTTGTTCAGTGCTCAGGGTGGGGTGGCAGCCTGTGCACTTTTCCCTCCACTCCGTATTGCTTTTGAGCCATTGGGGCTGGTGATATGGATGTTGCCTCATGTCCCAGGTCATGAGGGTGTAATGCTGCAACGTGAGTAATGGGAACAGATCCTGCAGCTCAGAGCCACTGAGAGAGCCCACCCAGGGCAACTGTAATAGCCTTTTATTAGGCAGTGTGTCTTGCAAGAAACCTGGTTCACACACATGATTCAGATTTCTGTTGCCTCCTGCTTCTTTTCAGGTACACCATAAAGAGCTTGTTTGGGTTCTTTGGGTTTGTTTTGGTTTGGTTTTTTTTATTTTTTTTTTTAATAATTCCTATGGCTTGTGGGTCTGGTTACTTTAAAAGAACTACTGTGGACAAAAGTGGATGTGGTAGGATTGATGGGGTGGTACTTTTGGTTTATGTTAGTACTTCTATTAGAGAGGGCAGGTGGTTGGCCATTCTCACAAAAGACCCCTGATATGTCTTTATGCTGATGTGGCAACCAAGTCTGGTGGCATTTAGGTAAGATTTGCTGCTAGGTTTTGGGTTGAATGCAAGGCCATTTTTTCCAGGCAATTAATAGATGTGTCTGGGAAAGAAGCAGTCAGAAGGAAGACTTACTTCTGAATTTGGCTTAGGGATTTTCTTACAGATTTTTTAAAATCACCTTTGATGTTGCTTTAATAGAGTGATGCAACAGGCTCTGGACAATAATGTTGAATGTAGCACCTGAAGTGTAACAGCAGAGGAGTCTTTCTTTCCCTGAAGCTTTTTGAACAGTTTGGTGAACCAATTAGAACAGGCTCCTATGCTACCAGTTGGATTTAACATCTCAGTTTCCTCTGAGAGCCATTGCAAATGCAGCAACTTTCTGCATAATTCTTTTGCAGTTTATGCTGCAATATGCTAATGTCTGCTGATTGCATTAGAGTGAAAATTCTAAGTGCAGTTGACTGTAAAATTTCCTACTTTAAGTTGTTGGATTTTCTAGTTATTTTCAGTGACGATGTTGGGCTTGGTGTTACTTGCGAGTAAGATTTGGGGTGGTGCTAGGTGTGGTCAAATACTTTCCTCCTAGTCTTGAATTATAGGCCCCAGTCTTCCAGATGTCTTCAGTCCTGCACAGTATATGTGAGCCATCAAAGCACAATGTTAAATGGCTTTATCCTTCAAAATCCCCTTAAAATTCTCCCTGGCAATGGTGGCAGTGATTTTTACTTTATTGCTTTGTTGGTAGGGGCTGAATCTTGTACCACACAGCCCTGTCTCCCTGCTGCTTGTGTGAGTGTTGTTGGAGTCTGACTCAGTGCCCAGCTAGGATGCTGGTGTCACTGAGTGGTGCTGACCCACAGGAGCTCTGCTGGCGTTTGAGAGTTGGGGAAGGTGACACTTGTATCCTGCTAATCCCTGCTGAGCTGTCCCCTCCTGCTTGCTTCCTGCCTGGGGAAGATGTGGCCAGTGTCTGTCCCTTATGCTCTAAATGCCATCTGAACCTCATGAAATACTAAGTTTTCTAATGATTGTCTCAGGGATGTTATATATTGCCTTCTTGCCCAGATGGTTAGACAAATACATGATACTTTTACTTTCAGTGCAAACACTTCCAGCAGAAAAGTGCCAGGTTTTCTGAAATTTTTCATGCTAAAACTGCTTTTTGTGATGAAGAAATACAGGCAATTCTTACACCAACAAAAATAGTTTTTCAGTTGTAGATCTCTGGAACAACAGCCCCATCCAGTTGCTAATTAGGTAAGAGACAGATATTTGTTCCCTTCTTCTCATCTATCAAATGCACACCCTATCACTTTTTCTTTTACATGTATCCATTCTTGGAATCTGTATACAGCAGGAGCTATAACACAGGTCCCCAGGTATTTTCCTTTGCTGATCTGTATGCTTCTGGCTCTCCCTGGTGTGTCAGACTCATTGTCTGCAAGAAGACAAAATGACACATTTCATTAGGACTTGCAGCAGGGCTGCAAACATTGTCTATATGCATTTCTGCGGATGACAAAGGCTGGAGTCAGGTGTGTTCCTGCAGAGATACCTCAGTGTCTGGAACAGAAAAGTTCCACTTATTACACTTTCAAAGAGCCCCTTGCTACAGCTTCCTGGACCAGTACCCCAGGGAGAATGCAAGTCACTAGACAGAGTCAGAAACCGGCTGAAACTGTCATTCCATCCTCCTAAATGTTAACTGGCTTTGTGAAGGGAAATAGAAAACCTCAGTGCTTGCCATCCTCATGCTGGGGATGAATGGGACCACTTGGAGCCTGGCTTCCCCCTGAGCTGCATCACAGGTGCTCAGCCTTTCAAAAGGAAAGAGATGTGCTGCAGAGACAGAAAGCATACACGAATGCAGTGTTGATGCACTGTTGTTCCTTTCTTTGCTTATTTGGCTGTTCTTTTATTTACTAGGATAATTTCCCTGCACAATTGTTGCAATTTTTGCATAAATGGGAGAGAAGTGGAATGGCTATTTCTACTTGCATGTGCTTAAAGCATTTGAGTCTGATTCTTAACAAGGCACCATTAGTCTCCAAAGTTACCTCTCCATGGAGATGAATAGGGTAATTCACATACTAGATCTGTTGCACCTGTACCTCAGCCAGGAAAGAGCAACATAACTTATTTTAGAAGGTTAATCTTAGTAGCCGTCAAGACTGAAAATTAACTCCTCTAGGTTTTAAAGACAGAGTTCTATCATACAGAGTTGGCCTTGGCCAGGAAAGTAAAAAAATGTATCAGTTTAGTTCAGAGCCTAATGGCTTTTTCTTTGGTTCTCTTAAACATCCAAAGTTAAACTAGGAAGCAAAACAATATGATGAAATTGCTTCATTTTAATAATTTTTGCTGCATAATTTTCAGCATTTTTTTTTTTTTAACTATTAAGTGTTAAGTTTTGGTAAAACTGGTACTTTCTGACATTCTTACCACATCATTACAGAGAAGTGAATCCCAGAAATCAGTGCATGCCAACGCTGCCATGGGCAGGGACTATGTGATCTTAGGGAAGGACTTCTCTTCAGCCGGCAGAGGCGCCACTGGGATGTAAAGGGACACGTTACACCAGGAGCAGCTCTGGGCAAACCCTCAGCAACCAGAGGGAGGAGTGACTTCCATAGGAGAGCCTTCCCGTGATTCCTGACGCAATTAAACCCTGAGGCTAGCTTTGGTCATGGCAAGCTTGATTTACCTCTGCAACGGCAGTGTGCCTATACCCTGCAGGGACTTGCCAAGGTATCTGCTCTTTCCTTGCACACCAGCCTCTCTGACAGAGACCGTTGCCACATGCGTGTAGCAGTGCTATTTCTCCTCTTTCCTTGTTGTTAGGTAAGAGCTGGAGGCTGCAAAAGTAGATGAAAGACACTGGCAGAATACGGGTGGTTTGGCATTTCCTCCTTGTAGATGCAGCTGATTTTGGAGGCAGAATCGAGAGGGAGAGCTGTGCCTGCTGCTGGCTTTATTTACTCTTTGCTGTAGTTATTTCCACCTGTTGTTACTATAAACTTTTCTTTCTCTGTGAGTATGTGGCATATTAAAAGAAGTAGCTAAATTTAGCAATTGGCTTTAAGAATTTAACTCTTCCTCTGCTTTTTAATATCGTAGGTGATAACTTGGCAAAATGACAGGTGGTGAAGGGAACAGAAAGCAGGACTTTTTCACTGAGCTAAAATATAAGGAGTTGCATTTCTCTTTACTCAGTCAACACTGAATTTCTTTGGTGTCAGGTGACCGAGGCTACCTGCTTACACTGAGGAGCACCTACCCCTCCATGGCATTTCCATCACCCACTTCCATAACCAGTGTGGTGACGGTCATGCTGTCTGTGATCATTTGACTCAGACCTTGCTGTATGGCTATTGTCAGGCTTTTCTTTCATATGTACTGACTACACTTTTTCTTCCTATTGTAGCCCTCTGAATGGAAGTGATTTTCTGTGATTTTGGGATGAGGTGATCTTCACATGGAGAAGAAAAAAATTTGCATTTAGTTTGAGGCTGACTTGGATGCAGGTGAAATATTTAGCAGGATAAGGGAATAGTGGTTACAGTCAATTGTAACTTGGTTCACTGCTTTGGCAATTTGATTGATCGGGAACCTTTCAATGCCTATAAAAATGTGCTTTGTCCTTACAAGATGGGAATTCTGCTTGTGTGTACACATTTGATTTGGAAAACTGCCAGCCTATTTTGTGTGTTTTGGGCACGTTGACTTGTTTGGAGCATTCCCAGCTGCAGTTTTGCTGTTTGCTCTTTGGGATGTTCTGAGGTGTATCTTCATATATATTCTGATCCTACATTGATTAATTTTGACTTCTAGTGAGGTCTGGTATTTGGAGATTTACATATTTTTTTATGAAACTTAGGGTTAGTCAGCCTTTGCCATAGTGTCTGCTTCTCACTGCCCATGTTTCTGTGGAGCAATAGTTCTTGAGCCACAGTCCAGTACACATGGATATTTTTAGATGGGTTCAAAACAGCACTTTGTGTGAGAACATCTTCCTCTGGTGGAAAGTACCAGATGCTTGAAAGAAGGTTCTATACCCTTTTCTTCCTATATCAGGGGCTATAGGTATGCTGAGGATGGACTGTTCATTAGGGACTGTAGTGACAGGACAAGGGCTGATGAGTTCAAACTGAAATGGGAAGTTTAGATTGGATATAAGAAAGAAGTTCTTTACTGTAAGGATGGTGAGGCACTGAATGGGTTGCCCAGGGAAGTTATGAATGCTCCATCCCTGACAGTGTTCAAGGCCAGGTTGGACAGAGCCTTGGGTGACATGGTTTAGTGTGAGGTGTCC
>WYDI02021585.1:0-14385 GCA_009867235.2 Psittacus erithacus | reverse complement strand
GCCCATGGCAGGGGGGTTGGAACTAGATGATCTTAAGGTCCTTTCCAGCCCCAACTATTCTATGATTCTATGATTCTGTTATTCAGGACTGATGTGCTAAAATTTCTCTTTTCCACTAATTTAAAGCCTTTTGTATACTGGCAAGTTATACCCACACCTTCTGCACAGCCACTGGTGGCAGGTGGAGTGGCTCCCTCATAGGAAGAGGACAAAATTGCAGCAATGAAATCTATCAGGCTGAGGTGGCAGCCAAATTTTACAGACTTCTGTCTTTGTATTTGTTCTTTAGCCTTTTCAGTTATCACCTAACAGTAGTAACTCTGCGTGTGGAATAGCTGTGGTACAGGAGAACAGCATTCCTTGCACAGGGAAACTTTTTATAATGTTTTAATACTTCTATGAAAAATTCACTCAATATGTCAAGATGATTAACTCTGTTCCTGTAAATGACTTGACCGACAAATACTGACTAATGAAAAATGTCTGGTTTTTGCTGCATACTCTCACCCTGACCTCTGATTACATATCAACAGGTAATAAACTATTTTACTCCCATTTTCACTACAACAAATCTCCCTTAGAGCATCAGCTTAGCTCATTCATAAGGACCACTTGGAGTAGATATCTGAAAGCAACTTTATGGCTATAAAAGCTTCATTAACTAAGACTGGATTCATATCAACATTTAAAAATGGAGTCCCTTTTCACTTTCAAATGTTCCTTCAGTCTGTCTACTTTTACATCACTCCTAAGGGCTGGCTGTAAGTCAACAGCTTCATTTCCCAAGTCAGGTAGCAGTACACTTACTTATAGTACTCTATGTGGCAGTTGGCCCTGGAAAGCCCTATAATTAAAAGAACTTAGACAAGAAATCAGCAAAAAATTGTCCCTGAGTACCAAACATACATACACGGAGATAGAGGAAGAAAGACTTTTACAAATAATAGGATTGAAAGCAATAAACACTCACAGCATTTGTGCCCATTTAAATGGACAGATGGAGCTGTTTGGGCCTATGAGGTCAATAATCCACAAACTAAGACGGATTTATGTGATAGACCATAAAGGCTCAAATCCATTTAAAAAAAGAGGGTTACAATAACTTGGAACAATACTCATATATTCAGGGGGCTGATGTGGTAAATAATGATGAACTTTTTTGAATTAGCACAGTTATTTAAAATTCAAATGTACAAGTGAAATAACAGGGTTTTTAAATGCCTCTATTCCACTGATCTTCAAACTACCTAAGCTTTAATACTGAATGTCACAACAGTGAGTCAGAGACAGGCTGCCAGAGCAGCTTTTCCACAGGGAGTGGTACAGGGCCAAGCCTCCTTTTTCTTTCTGGCTTGAGAAAGCCAAATGTGCAACCTTGAGAAGTATGGGAAGATGCTTATTGAGAATGCAACGTACACATGTTGATTTTCTTATTCTCTTAGCTGACCTCCAAGCAATCCTTAACCTTTCAGAGACTCCCACCTGCAATGAGCACGATAAGCCCGGCCTGAATGAAGCCATTCAGGTGAGGTCAGAGCCCTGACAATTCCCCACAGGAAGGGGCAGTGGTCTTCAGCTGCACAGTGTGGTCTGCCTTTAGCTGGTTTGTTACAAAAGCAGGGCAGGTAGGGTTTGCTTAATCAACTTAGCAGCTTGATCTTGAGTTAGTTAAGCATGTGACAGAGATTTCATGTGTCCTTTCCTGACCAAGCAGGAGCAGAATTTCCTGTGTGCATCATGAAGCTAGTTTAATGAGGCAGGTAAATATTTATTTTTATCGCTGTATCTGTAAGTTTACAAATAGCAGTAAATGTGAGTTAAAGCTTTGTTTTATCTCACTGGGTAGTAGTCTAATTTTGTGTTGTTTTCTCCTCTAAAGGAGCATTTCCTATTTCCAGATTCTTGGCTCTAATGTCCTTAGAGTTTCCTACCACTTCCCTCAAATTTCCTTCTTTTTTCAACTATCTACAATATTGGAAAACTTCTATAATGCAGTTGCAGTGACAGTAGTTTGTTTTTCTGGTCATGCAATTGCTTGGAAATACTTCATTATGACTAAGGGTAGATTTAGATTAGATACCAGGAAGAAATTCTTCACTATGAGAGTGGTGAGACAGTGGCACAGGTTGCCTAAACAAGCTGTGGCAACCCCATCCCTGGAAGTTTTCAAGGTCAGGCTGGACAGAGCTTGGAGCAACCTGGTCCAGTGTAAAGTGCCCCAGCCCATGGCAGGGGATTGGAACTAAATGATCTTTAAGGTCCCTTCCAACCCAAGCCATGCTGCAATTCTTTGATTCTAAGACTGATTGTTAGTATTGTCACAAAGCATTAAACCATTAAACTTTTTACTAGCTGTAGAAGGTATGGCCTCTCGAGCAGTTAACAAGAGAGGTATATTTAATGGTGTTTAAAAGCTAGGATGGGTATGAGGAATACAACTGGTATCTCTTACAGACAGGCATGTGGAGGGGTGGGCAAGCCCTCCAGCATCCCTTTGGTCACACCAGTTAATCTCAGCTTTCAACCCAGAGAGCAAAGCTCAAGATACTTCCTGCTTGTGAGGAAAGTCAACCAAATGATGTCTGAGGCACTCAGATGATCTGGATACAGGTGTCTTATTGAAACAGATAAACGGAGAAGCCCCAGGGAATGCTGTGAGCTGTTCAGCAGCATGGCCTTGAATGTGTGCATATTGCTCCTTCTTAAGGTAAAAGCTGTTCTGCCTACTGCCCAGGAAAGCACGTGGTTAAACATATTGCTTTACTTTTCTCTTTGTTGCTTTCAAGAAGTTCAAAAGACTTACACCCACCAGCAGCAGAAATTTGTGGGAGCTGAACAAAGGAAGGATGCTAAAAGTTTGTTAACTGCTTGTACTTGGTTCTGTGTGCTTGTTCCCCTGATGTGTGAAACGTATTGGTATGTATAAAATATAAGCAGCTTGAAATGTGTTTGGGTTTTTTTCTAATTGAAATGTGTTCTGGTTTTAATATATGTATATACAAGTGGAGCCTAGTCTGTTCCAAAATGTGTTTAAACTACAGAAAAGTTAAGAACTTGATTTCAGTGTGAATTTGATTGCTTATTCTATTTGTATAGAAAAAGGATGGAGGGGGAAGTAATAGTAAATTTATTGGCCATGTGTTTTCTGCAAGAAAGATATCCCTTCTCTTATCATTCTTTCTGTTACTCAGTCCTTGTTTTTTGTGTCCTTAGATCAATAAATAATACCTGTTTAGGAAGATGGGAGGGGAAAAAACCTTGAGGTGCCCAAGAGAACTCTATTATTTCCCAATGCAGAAGTCCTGTAGGTCTTGCTCTATTTTCTCTCTCTGATGATCAAAAGGTCAAGAACAGGATCTTTGGAATATATGCAATTTCTCAGTTTCTAAAATACTGTCATTTTTCCACTGAGCTACGAAGAAAAATCCTATTTAGAAAGTGTGTAGAGGAAAAGGAGGGCTGAAGAGGCCTTGCAAAGCTTAGCAGTTCAGCATACCTGGCAGTCATAGTTATTCAGTGCAGAACCTGAATAGATACTTAGTCTCAGAATTAAGAACATCTTTAAATATTCTTTTAAATTATTGGGTCCAGGATTACAGCTGAATGTGAAGAAGGGTTTCATGATTGCTGGCAGCCATAGGAATTAGAAGAAGTAATTTTGATTTGAGTTGATGAATGTTTAAACAAAAATTCACAGAATTAAGAACTAAAAAGAATCACCTGTGGTGAAGAATTGTCTTGATTGGCCTGACACACAGTGGTGTTTTCAAATGGAGATTTCTGAATATTTTTTAATATGTTTTGAAAGTAATTTCAAATGGAAAAGAAGCTTTGTGATTGAAAAGCAAAACATATTACCCTAAAAAATGTCAAAGTACAGCATTTTTACCTTTTCTGCCTTTTCTGGTTTGTTTGTCATGTACTCCCACCCCCAGCCCAATGACCTCTATTTCTAATAACAAGCACTTCGTAAAACTGACCCAAATTAAAAGAAAAAATAATTATCTGTAATTCTGTATAAAATCTTTCTCACATCATGTTTTGGACAAAAAGTTTGTCCAGCTATGACCTGGATGTTACAGGAAACATTAATAACACTTTACCTCTATAACCTACTGCTGTGCATAATCCTTCAAAGGTCAGGGTGTATACTGGCTTAGTGAGGTTATCTCCAGCAAATGGATAACTCACTCATGAGCAGGGCAGCATGATAGGTAGTGTGCTGGTGTCAGCACTAAGATATTAGTCTGCGATGGCAGAGCAAGAAACTGCTTAAACAGAGCTATTTGTCATGTACTAATGTCACGATGAACACAGAAGTCTGTCACGATGAACACAGAAGTCTAGATAAAGAAATGAAGGCTGAATTTCTGATACGCACAAGGATTACACATTCACTGGCTGTGGGAGACTCAACAGCGCTATGCAGACAAGCATCTTGTGATGAAGTTAGCTAGAAGAAGCAATAGCAGAAATACCAAGAGTTCCCAGGAGAAATCGTGACCCCATTGAACTGGATGGGAACATCGCCATACAATGTACTCCACTGCCTTCCTCCTTGTAATAGGACTCAGGGTACTTCTGGATTTGTGAGCCTGAGCATGCCTCCCAGTTGCATACCAAATAGGAACTTACCTGGGCACATGTTTAAAATTCTTCTTTGCCTGTCTCCACTCCCCTGCCCCATGCATAGGCTTTTGTTTCACATAGAAGCCCCGCTATGAGGGATTTCAAACTTCATTGTGTCCTATTAGGTCCCTTTCTGGGTGGCCAGGAGATCAGAATGTTATGATACTCCCTAGTAGAATGTCATCTTCCAGTTGAAAGGAGTGGATGCAACTGGAGGAGCTATGAATTCCTCCTTCCTGCCTCCATGCAGGTTTCCCCAGGTGGTCTAGAAGCAATTCTTCTACCATAACATATCAACAGCAAGGAAATCAACTCATGCTGTAGGAATGCATTTAAACTTTCCATATGTAAGCATCAGATTATTTTGATTGTGAAACTTTAAGCTGTTATTTACAACAACTAGAGATAGATACATCTGGTGCCTTGGAGCTCAGCTCCTTCATGTAAGGGTTAGTGTCTTCACTTGCTGCAGAATGGTATGATTTCCATACCCTCAGAGATAACGGCTGTGATACCTCAGGAGTTTCTCAAGCTCAGATTGTGGGCATAAACTACTTATTCTGAGCATGATAAGGTCTTTAAACAATTATGAACAATAGAGAGGAAAACCAGTGGGGAAAATTGACTTCAGGTGTTTTATCTTACCAGATTTTTTTCCCAAAGTGTCATGTGGACAGAGGGATACAAGTTCCCTTCAGCCTTCACTGGCTGACCCTCTATGAAAATTTGTGGCTTCTCATTGCTTGTGAACCCTTTGCACAGTCACTGGTGTTGTCTTAATCTTAGTCTACAAACTAACCAAAGAAATTCTAGCATCTTAGTCAGAGCACAGGAGTAGTCTCTCCACAGTTGAGAACTCAAGGTTTATCACCAACGGACCTGAGGGTGTTTGTCAGTGTTTAGCTTATATTTACCAAGTATTTCAAATTTTGCCTGTGCCTTCAAATTAAAACAAACTAATATAATCATTCAGTCACCATCATAAAAAATCAGGTCACCATATACTATTCATAAATTATCACAAAGCATCTGTCACATGTTTAATCTGCTTTTTAAAGTGGGGGGGCTGCCTTTGCTAAAGCCTGTGTCTTAAGCTACTGCTTTAGCAACCTGCTATTTGACAGTGCATGATTGGAGGGCAAGATTACTTGTGCTTACTACACAGCATCCAGTGTAGAAGTAGCTGACTAGTTATCAAACAGTATCTCTAAAAGGGTTGATTAAATCTTTTAATGTTGGTTCTGAAAAGCTAGGATCCATGCTAGCAGCCATTTGCTTTGAATAGTATTTATTCATGAGATTGAGAGGGGGTAGAATTGTTTACCTGTTTTGAGATAGGAAAACAGGTAACGTTCAGGTATACAGTGAGAGTTAAAAAAAATGAAGTTTTAAAGATAAAGCAGAGGTGGGGGATTAAGGAATTGCTCACTCTTTGGTCTTCAATTGTCATGCAATGTTTTGGGGCACAGGATTCTGTATGTTACTCTACTGAGCACATCTCCTTGAAAAGTAAATTGTAGAATTTCCCTATTTGGCTGCTGCAGTCATGGTAAAGATGAGAGGCAGGGAAAAAAATTGTGCTTTATGTTGCATGCCCTGTGAAGGGGAGGAAATGGTAGTAAAAAAAAAATAAAAAAAAATAAAAAAAATGCCTGTTGACTTCTTGCCTCTGTGCTGGTATGAGCTACCAAAGCCTCAGAGATAGGCAGCAGCAGAATATAGTGTACCAGCCCTTTGTCTTCCTATGTCAAGTGAGGGAATGGAATAACAAACAAAGCTTTCACTCCAGCTTCAAACTCTTCTGCTAGCCTGTGTGTCTCATGGAACAGCTGCAGGAAGGGGGCCATACCTGACAAGGTCATTGTTGAAAAGAATAACTTTGGTAATGCCTCTTGTTCTAAACAACAGATCTAAACAAACAGTCTAGCCCAGACTGATCAGACAGATAGTAGAGAGTATTGCATTTCATTTAAGGAGCAGCACAGCATCTGCCTCAGTCAGGATTATCCCAGTCAGGCCTTCATCATGAGCATCTGACCAGTAAGAAGTAGCCAACACAACATCAGTTTGACCACTCTGATTTGCCTTTTGCTTGTCTCCATGAGTATAAATGGAGAATTGATTCTAATGAAGGTGTCTTTATAGGACTTTTCTGTGGTGTCCTGAACAGTGCCTATCAATAGGGAATCTGGTTTTTCTGCATTGTCCAGGTCTGATTCCCTTGAGGACATACCTTACCATTCTCCATTGAAACACGATCAAGCAAAATGTTAACAAAACTGGGAATTTCTGTGTTCATTGTAATGCTTCTTGTGCTCAAATAATATTCTTCTGTATTAGCGGAAAAAGCAGGCAACCAGCTTCTGTAAGGGCTGTGACAATGGACCTGTCAGTCACCTCAAAATTTTAACTGCAGAAAGTAAATGGGTTTGTACAAATCTTCCAGGGACTTCTTTCACTGCAGTTGCATATATTTGCATAGTGATTCACAGATAAGTGAATGCCAATAGCCACTTCTGTGAACAGATGTTGACAGAAGTATCAGAGTAATGTGAACAAGTCTCTCTTCTTGCATGCACAGAGAAATGCATAACCTAGTAGTATGATGGAAATTTCAGTTGGTGCATGCTAATCAGCCTTTGCACGAGTATTGATGCTTCTCCATAAAAACAAGCATTTAGAATAAGAAGGGGAGAACCAGAAGAGTTGTGTGGCACTAATATTGGTAATAGAGACACTGTATGCTTATTTTATGATATCACATTTAAAAAAGCACAATATTAATTTTAAAATGGTGTGTTTGTCAAATAGTGCTGTGATTGAATATGTTCTTAGTCATTATGATAACAATAATGTAGCAAATATTGAAATAATTGCCTAAAACTTCAAACATCTGGTATGGGCTGTTTTAAGAACAGGTTTGAAGGAATCCACTTGTCCTTTGTATGTTGATGCTCTCAAGATGAATCCTACGAAACAGGCGTATTTAGTAGAGAACTGTAACAGACCAGCATGATATAGTGGAAAAGAAAACAAGATGTGAATTGAGTCTCAGCATCCCTTATGCAGCAAAACTACTTGTTAGCTAAAAAGTAAGGATAGCCTACTTTGCTGATGACAGAAGCAAAGGAAGCTTTTATAAATGATAATACATTTCCAGAATGTATATGTTTTTCAGACCAAAGTGAAATTAAGCATTATGTAGCCCAAACTCAGAGTCAGGGAAGCAAAATGCATATAATTCTCCCTAGTTCTGCTCCCCCTCTGTTATTCTGAAGCAAGTTAACTTCAGTGCTACTCCAGTAATACATTAGTTTGTATAACTGAATGCAAAATCTGAGATGCACTTAGGTTTCTATTGTAATTAATGTCAACTCTATCCATTTTCATTTTCATCTTCTTATTGCTGCCTTCTTTCAGATTATACATAACTAGTATTCTCTGAACTTTGTTTTGGTCTCATCAGAGTAGGCGATACTGAAAATCTTGTTTCTTTTTAAGATTCTTCACCATGATTTTGCTTTTAATTTGTGCCCAAGAAATCAAATTTTCCACACCAGCCTATTAACACTTCTTCTTAACATGGCAAATCATCTGAAAGCAGACTCGCAGCTGGAGCTTCCCTTTTATTGCAGACAGAAAGCAGGTGTCTCAATGGAAGCATGCTAAAAAGGAAGCAGAAGGGCAAAAAGAAAAAAGGTGGAGAGTAAGATATTCAGTTCTTGAAGATTTGTACTTAAGAAGTTGGGTCTGGAAGTCCTGTGCTGAAGGATAATTAACTACTCCGAATGTACACTGAGAGCTACCAGCAGAGGCAAGCTTTTGCTCATGGCTGTTAGGTATACTCTTAATGCCAAAAAGAGGTTCCACATGACTTTGAATACTTGTTTGAAGTTTTGTCCCAATTTGTCAATCTTGGTATTTTGGGGATAGGAAGATAGGAGGCATACACAGTCGCACAATTCTCAGGTTTAAAATCCTAGTATAGATTTTTTTGTTGGAGTGTTTTCCTCTGTTACTGGAAATGGTACAGGCATTTACAAGTATGGCTGCTGCAGATGAACAACAGATTTCCCTACATGTCATAGCTGAAGCCAAAATGTAAACTGAGTTGCTACTTCACTAAAGTCTTCTTACGGGTCTGCCAAAAAGAGGGGAATCGGCTCACATGAAGCAAAATGCTGCCTACATTAACACAGATAATTAGGTATTTAAGACGGCCTATATCTGAAAGGATATGTGAATTCCCTTGCAGTTGTATCTGCTTGGGAGATGTCTTGCCTTTCCTACTTATAGCCATAAAAATAGGCCTAAAGGTCTTCTTTCTCGTCCTTTGTTATGGCCATTTTTTGACACGGGTACATTCTGTTTTCTCCAAATCTTACTGGAAGCTACACTTCACATAAATTTAATCAGCCTATTTGTTTCACAGTATCCCTTTCCAATTCAGAAAATTTCAGCAGGATTAATTTCTGTCACTTTTTATGCTAGAGTTTCTCACAGATTGAAATTTTTATCTTGGTGACTTTGACCTCTTTCTTTCAGAGATGCAAGCTCCCCTTGACACTGTTGTTGAAATGTAACTATTAACATTAGATTCTAGCCCATATTTTTCTTATTACTTGGTGTTTCTGTTTCCTTCCTGTATCTGAAAATACTAAAATTTAAATTAGCCACAGAGATTTTGCAATATCCTCCTTTCAAAATGGTAGTTCATATTAGTGAGGCAATTTTACCATCATTTGGTGCAAAACCTGAATAAACTTGTGTACCTTGATTTTTCTTTAGTTTTTTCTGTGGATTCTCCCCTCCCCCCCCCAATAAGATGCTGAGAGGCTTTGATCGCATTTACATGCTCGCAGTTGGCACAATGACACACACAAAAAAATCAATCGAAAATAAATTTGAGCTTTCATAATTATACAGGTCCTACCTCATTATTTCCTAGATATGTTATACCGTGGATTGTCTTGTTTGTGAGATGCTCAGGAATGACTGTGGCATAGGCTTAAAGCAGAATCACAAAAATTAAATTAGTGACCACCTCTGCTGCTGCCATTAGATTACTTGACCACAGTGGTCCTGTTCTATAATATGATTGTTCTATCAGGGTTTATAAGACTGAATATCATATACATCACCAAGTGCAGTGCTGGGTATGCTAGGTCAATTAATAAAATCATGGACTAGTGCTCAGCAAAACATATTTGGGCTGATGATGAAAGCTTTTTTTATCATGAAGTTTACAGAATTGCAATGCCTTCCTTTACTGGGGCTCTCATAAGTATTCTGTATTGTAGTATATTCAAAATGCAGCAGCCTGCATCCTTACAGGCATTCAACTAGCTTTACTTTCTCCTTTTTGTATGCATGTATTGAGTGCCAAATCACTTTAGTCACTTTTCTAGTCTTTAGAGATCTGGGCAGTCAAATTCTACCTAGAAAGAGAGGGCTATTTCTCTGACCATCCATGTATCGGATGAAGCAAGTTGCATTAAGAGACAGCAAAATAAATGCCTGAGTCTCCATAAGAAAGAAATAGCTAGAAGGAAAACATGACAGACTACAAAGGAAAACCTGCTTGAAGGAGAGCTTGGGTCTTTTGCTGTAAACATAGTCCTGACTTGATCAAGGATTTTTGGAAAGCACAAGGACAATAACTTACCTGTAGATTTCTCATCTTTGTTGTTTCTTTCTGGTTACCTTCTTTAGCAAACATGTTCTACTAAGTTGAGGACTAAAAGGTAAAGTATAGAACAAAACTAATCTTAAGACTTGTTGAAAATGCTAAAATATAAAATTGATACTTTGGAGCACAGTGAGTCTGAGCTGGCTGATGTCAAGAAGTGATACTTAATATATTCTACTAAAAATAAGTGTGTGTGTATTTTTTTAGTATTTTTAACTGATTAAAATTTAGTTTTTCAAAAGTCTGCTCTCTGGAACTATTTCACTGATGAACCTCCTTTCCTTTTTCATACAAATCAATTTTTGGCAGAGTTCTCTATAACCAATTCACAAGTCTATTTAAGTCTACTTTCCAAAGTTTTATTTTTGTATCCTATTTGTCAGCAGCTAATGAGCAGTGCAAAATATCAGTCAGTGACGCATGTGGTTTGAGCAGCAGTGGACTCACTGGCACTGATTACTAAACCAGAAGTTAGTTGGTAAAGCTCTGAGAAGCAACTGGAATTTGTTTCTGAGCATTGCTAGAATCACTTCTGTGTGTTAGCCTATGAATCCAGCAATGTATCATCATGATCTTTTCAGCTATGCTTATTTAAAAAATATCCTCAGAACTTTACCAGGTGTTGTGCTTAGTGACAGTAAGAAATTCACAAGTTGATTAAAACTCTGATCTTTTATGTTCTATTTATTTTCTTTCTTCTTTTTAACAGAGCATCTAAAAGCTCCAGGTATGTTTATAGGACTGCATGCACACAGGAAAAAAGCGGTCCTGCCATAAAGAGTTGACAAATATAAGAAGCAAAAGGTGAAAATGAGAAAGCAGACAGCACTGGCAGCATCACATAAGTTTAGGGGTCTTTTTTTTGTTTAAGACTACTGTGAAGGTAGATAAGCTATTTTTCTTTCTTGCTTACTTTCTCTTTTAAGGAAGCAAAAGAAAGCTCTGTAAGGATGGGTGAAAAACAGGACAATGAGGTAACTGAAGGGGCAGATTGAAAGTGGAAAACTTCTTGCCTGACAGTAATGGAAGTAGCACTATGTTTAAAGGAAACTAGTAAAGCATCTGTTATTCTAAGTACCTAAATACAGTCTTAAATTTATCCTTGTTCTGCAGAACAGTGGAAGTAGGCAGGACTGAAGCATAGCTTTATAATTGAGTGCTTTACTGAGTAAGAGTTCTGCCAAGTGTGTAGAAGTCTGTCATCAAATTGCCAGTCCACCCTCTGCAGTCCTCTTGCTCAAGCCTGGGGCTATTAAAGAATCCCTTTGACTAAAAGAAAAACCATTTTTTGCCTATTACAGTACAAGTAGTGCTTTAGACTAGGTAAATACTTCCTAGTTCTTAACGTGATATTTAAGACTGTAATTCCCATTTCACATTCTATAATTTAGGTATTAATCTTTGACTCATCCTTGACATTCTGCTTTACACCTACAAGTACTTTGGTGCACAGTGTATTTTGGAATTTAACAAAATTAGATATACTGCATTTTGCCAGCGAATGACTAGAGAAGAGTACTTTTTTCCCTAAGCTAGCTGAACAAAAAGCACACTTCTGCAGCTTTAGAAAGTCCATGTGTATCAGGGCAGCTATTTCACCATTTCATAGCAGGGTATACATCCACTGGAGATGAACAAACAGCAGGAAGGAGAAAGAGCTTTAACCTTACCATCTAATTTTTTTTTGCGTACTTTACTCTGTGTGTGCACTTCTGTGTACGTATAGAAGCCTTATGGTACAGATATTTCAGACGGGAACAGTTCTGCTTTCTCTATTTCATGGATTCTCTCTCCAACTTATCCAGATCCTAGGAGCTGCACAACTCCAGTTTACTTGAATGTGTATTTCAGGATTGCACCCAGTATTTTCTAGCCTTATTTAGTGACTTCTAAGACATAGATCAGACAGAGAATGGTCTGGCTTCTCTTTTTGTTTTCCAGGTTAGATTCCGTATGAGTTAATGGAAACTCATGAAACTTAAAAGCAGCACAGCACATCAACAGCCTCTTTTTTAGGAGCCAGAAGATGATGATGGCTGCCTCCTAATGATGCCTCTCCCTTTGTAGCATCTTTTTAGGTATACTGTCTGGCACTCATGTCACAGCTGCCAACCTCTGCTCTAAAGCAGAAGTTTATGTATGGCACAGAACAAGACTTGAAAGAGATTGTCCTGCCTGCAATTAGGGTGCCCCTCTGTGTGCTGTAGCCAGAACAGCTACGTCCTGGAAGAAATAGCTCTCTCTGCTGCTTATGCTGCTTGCCTTCAGCCTGATACAATTTTTTGCCCCATCTTATCATCAAAAGTTGTGTCCTGAATCTCATGTGGTAGGATCTTTGTGCATGGAGGAGCAATTGAAACTGGAAAATTTGCAGAAAGGATTATACGTAAAAAAGTAATCCCAGAAGAGCAGTGGCAGTGTGAAGGAAGTCTTGGAAAGATGAGGGAGGAAATGGCACATGGTCACTTAAGGAAGAAATACAGTGTGGTTATTCCTTGCTGAAATTCAGGGAGTGCTTGTGTATTGTGCCTGTGAGTTATAAAAATAGCAAGCAAGACACAGGAGGCCTGCCCTGCTGTCCTGCTAAAGGTAATGAGCTTTCCTCATGCTCTCTCTGTTTTATTTCATGGAGCAAGGAGACCCTTCTCCCAGCAGCTTTTGCTACTGTTCTCAATAAGAAAATATTTAGATGGTAAATTCTTTCAGTCAGGGATTATTTCTTCATTGCCTGCCACAGTGGGACTTCTGAGCTGTGACTACAGGCATTAGGGACTCAAAGACAAATTCTGAGTAGAAAAACAGTAATGGAATAGCACAAATTGTAAATTATTTATTTCCTGAAGGCTGTTTAAAGCAGACATACACAGTGTTTAGTTAATCTCTCAGCAAAATCCAGGTCTGCAATGAATTGAGGAACAAAATGCAGCTGTGATGGAGCTGTCCCTTCTAATCACAGTAGAAGGAATCCATTTGGTTAACTACGTCTTGGATATATGATCTTCTCAACCCCAGCTCATGACTTGGCTCCTTCTCACAGCCAGCTCTAGGTTTAGGCAACACAAGAGTTTGGTAGAAAAGCAGACTGCCAGGGAGGAAGAAAGCCCGTATCACAGCAGTAGCTACAGAGCTCTTTGCCAGAGCTCAGTTTCAGATGTCTGCTTTGCTAAGCAGTCATTGTTAGAGAGTTTCACTTCCTCCCAGAAGCTGCCCCAGTCCCTCCCAGTGGCAGCAGAGATGAAGCCCTACTTCTGTGGCAGAAGAGATCCAGCACCCACAGGGTTCGTGCTTGCTTTCAGAAGCAATAGCATTTGCTGTTGCTTGAATGGGGGGAGATCAAACCACTTGGTTTTTCATATGTCAAGTTTTAGCTTTTATTTTTTTTTTTTATTTTATTTTTTTTTTTTTTAAGGGGGGAAGGTGGGTCTTCCCACTGTGACTACATGTGATCTCCACACCCTTCTTAACCCTTTGGAGTCAGCTGTTGAATCTCAGACTCACCATTGCCCTAGCAATGGTGAATATAGCTTAAGGGAACAAATCAAAATGATGGTGACAGATGTCCTCAGAGAGAGATAAGTCTGTGTCTAGATGACAGGAATGTATTTACTCTTACAACTCAGATCTATTCTTGTTGTAAAGAAGTCATGGATATGAAAATAAAAGGACATCTTATTTGGCTTTGTCACAACTCTCCAGACAATTGGGAAGTCCAATGGATTATTAAATACATTAACTAAACCGAACTTACTAAGTTTTGTCACCTTTCTGAGGTGACAAAACTTAGTGAAAAACCTTTGAAGAGCAGAATGCTTGAGGGGCTAGACAAATATTTATTTTAAGCCACTCAGATGAATTTCTTTACAAAGAAAATGGTCAACTGTGTTCTTCAAAGGTTGTCATGTTTCAGAATATCATTGTTACTGATACTTAGACTTTTGGTAATTAAAATTTAAGCAATAGTTTATAATTAATATGATTTGTAATTAATTGTAATAATATAGAGTTATAGGAAATATTTTAATGAAAAATATACTCGTACAGTAACCAGATGCTGTTATGAAATTCCC
>WYDI02021583.1:0-16400 GCA_009867235.2 Psittacus erithacus | reverse complement strand
GTGACATGGTTTAGTGTGAGGTGTCCCTGCCCGTGGCAGGGGGGCTGGAACTAGATGATCTTAAGGTCCTTTCCAACCCTAACTATTCTATGATTCTATGATTTGGGGTTTTCGGGTTTTTTAGAGAGGCCTAAGCCACCTATTATTGAATGCTATGTTTATGTGATCCTTAATAAGCGATTTAGAATCCAGTCATTTAGAGACCTGCAGAAGTTGTGATGACAGTAACTATTTAGTTTGCATTTCAAGGGGGATTCTATTTTACTTGGTCATCAGAGCCTTGAGATGGTGGGATCTTACCAAACAGTGAGCAATACAACTGTTGATGGAATCTTGACTGAAGTTGGGATTAATCCTTAACAAATACCCTTTTAGCACAAGTAAACACACACACAAAATAATAATTTTGAGACTGATCTTAACTTGTACATCTCATGTAAAACTAGCAAATGGAGCTTCCTGTTGGAGGCTTTGTCTCTTAAAACATGATACTGCCTCAGGTGCCCTTTGTATACTTATAGTCTAGGAAACTGCATGCAACAAAAACTAACTTCTGGAAAACAGCACAAAGTGAATTTCAATTTTCTATGTAAAAACTTATTTGAATTCATTTTAAGAAGTTATCTCAAAGCCTTATTTAAACTTGGTAGGTACCATTTTAATGTTAAATATAAACTTAAGATAGTTAAATTGTATATTTGAAGGCACTGAAAGTGTATATTTGAAAAGAACACGTCACTGAACTAGGCAAATAGTGCTCCTAAGTGCTTTCATTCTTTTAGAGGTGTCCTGGTTTTGTCTGGGATAGAGTTAATTTCCTTTGCAGTACCTGATATGGAGATGTGTTTTGGATTTGGTGAAACAGTGTTGGAAATACAGAGATGTTTTAGTTACTGCTGAGCAGCTTACAGACAACCAAGGACTTTTCTGCTCCTCACCCCATCCCACCAGTGAGTAGGGGTGCACAAGGAGTTGGGGACACAGCCAGGACAGCTGACCTCAACTGACAAAAGGGATTTTCCAAACCATATGGTGTCATGCTCAGCATGTGAGGCTGGAGGAAGAAGGAAGAGGGAGACACTTTTGAAGTGCTGGCATTTTGTCTTCTTCAGTAACCATTAACGTGATGGACCCCAGCTTTCCTTGAGATGGCTGAACTGCTGCCTGCCAATGGGAAGTGCTGAATGAATTCCTTGTTTTGCTTTGCTTATGTGCTCAGCTTTTGCTTTACCTATTAAACTGTCTTTATCTCAACTGATGAGTTTTATCACTTCTATCCTTACAATCCTTTCCCCCATCCCACTGAGGAGTGGGAGGGTGAGTGAGTGGCTGTATTGTGGCTTAGTTGCCAGCTGGGGTTAAATGATGACTGTTCTTTTTGGTGTCCAACATAGGGCACATAGGGTTTGAGATAACAATAGACATGATTGCGATTGCTAGATGGAGTTTATAGCTGTTACTGCTGTTTAGCTATTAACTGACAGCATGCTGTGTTTGCCATGGGGCTTGCTTGCCTTACTGTGTATCAGTGTTGCCCTCATTAGTGACTGCCTTTTGCTTTCACTGCTTGCTGTCCTGCTTATCATCTGACTGCTGTGCCTGGGAACATTTTGATAACAGCAATGGCAATGTGCCTGGGCTGGCAGATGGCCAGCACATGGCTGCTGTTTCTCTGCTGTTTCTGTGCTTACTGGACAGGCTGGAACTCCAGTGTGAACTCAAGTCAAAAGCACTGTGACCTGTTGATCAGTCCAAATAGGAGCAGGACACCCTGAACCATCTGTGGCTACAGATAAGTGTATGCCAGAGCAGGTACATATCTTGAAGCATCTATGGCCCTCATTGTTTCTGGGCTTCAGCAGGTATACCTCTGAAGGGATGCAACTCAACAGTGAGTCCACACTGGAGGAGGTACACCTTGAAGCATCAGTGGCTGTGCATGAGTTCATATTGAAGCATGTCAAAGCACTTGGCCAAGGATAAGACTACAACAGAGGGGATACATCTCTGGAGGGACTGCAGCTGTGGATAAGGCCATGTTGGAGCAGGTTTATTTCTGAAGGGGGTTAAGGCCATGCTGGTAGAAGGTATTTCTCTGAAGGCATTGTGACCCATGAAGGCCATGCTGAAGAGATACACCTCTAAGCAACTGTGGCTGTGAAGTCAATGCTGCAGCAGGTATGCCTCTGGAGACACTGGCTTGTAGATAAGGCTCCACTTGGAGCAGGTACACCCCTAAAGGACTGCAGACTATGGGTAAGTCAAAACTGGAGCAGGGGCAAGGGGAGGAATTCATTGCAATGTTAAAACCTATGGTGCGGTCCAAAGGGACCAGGCGTGGAGATTGTAATAGAAATACATTTAAACTGGTGTAAGCCACAATTTGAGTTGCATGTTGTAGGAATTACTATAAGTATGTAAATATTTGAAAAAGATTTTTATAATAAAGGAATGAATACAAAAGCTCACCAAGATTCTGTGCTTTACCAAGTCTCATTCTGTACATAGAAGCACAAGCCCAAAGGCAGCTTCAGCAACAAGTTTATATACATTCTTACGTATGTCATAACTTCTTGACTTGAAAGGAGTCCAATATGAATTGGTACACATCATGTTTTAAATTATTCTATTATACTTCCTTATTCTGTGTGTTTATACATATAAAATGTCTCAATTAAGAAGAGGTGAGTGGGAAGAAATATGAATTCATGTTTTACAGATTACCCACCTACAAGTGTACTTTAAAACTGTAATTAAAAGTAGGTAATTTTTTAAGTTTTGAAATCTGTTGTATAAATCATGACTTCCCATTTTCTCCCTCTGGTGGGAAGATTACTTCTTATCTTCTGAAGTCGCAACACAAATACAGTTTCTTTCTGGGCATGTTCTTTTAATGGAGACACCCAGTTTAATGCTATAGTGTTAGAAAAATGTATATGAAAACTTTTTTCATATACAGGACTAGTTGCAGAATCATATGTCTACCTCTTCATTAGAAAAATACTGGAGATGGTGGTATGCAAATCGAGTCCAGGATCAGGGCATGTAAGTGAAGGAAGCATGGAGTCTTCTCTGAAATTAATAAAATATGCAACTCTTAAAGTAATATTGGATAGATTATGATACTTTTTTTCAACAGAAATGAATATTCTGTATTTTTGTGAAATAGCAAATTGAGTCATAGTCTATGACTACATTTTAATTAAACTTCCAGGTAGAAACATTTGTTAAAAGTCCAAATTCAATTCAGTTGTATCATTGCATAAAAACAATACTCACTTGTTAAGCAAATTTTTGATGTATAGATCTCCTGTGTACACTTAACACTGCTCCTCATAAGCACTACTGGGCTTTCACTGTTACTGCACTGTCTCCTGTTTATACATCCTGACCACACCTTTGCGCTTGCAGTACTGTCACTGGCCACTTCACTTATGAAATACGTACTGGTTAAATTTCAGGACACTTGTAAACTTAATTAAACTGGTGCAACCTATTTTTAATGCATTTTAAAAGCAGTTTATTTTGATTCATCATAAACCTGCTCCTAAAGGTATAAAGAGACAATCAGGGAAAACTACTCCAAATAAAAATGTAACCTACATTGAGAGGAAACAGATGGTAACAAGCCAGTGATTAGCAGTTTAGTGACTTGACAAGTCATACAATGTCTGACATACCAGGTTGAGTCTGGGAATGGAGAAGAGTTGTGTATGCATGCACTGTGAGCCCCGCCCTCATTTCCATCGGTAGCTCATGCAATTGAAGGTGGGGTTTTCACCAGTGCACCTTTTTCAATTGCATGGAAATTCCTGAAAAAATCACAAAATGGAGAATGAGTCACCATTTCAGGCCATGGCAGTAGCTCAAATACATTCAAGTTTGCAGACATCCAAGTTACTGCAAGCTGGCAGAGACAGATAATGGAATCTAAGCTGTTTTCTGCTGGCAGCATCACAAATCCATGGTAGTTATCACCTGTTTGCAAGAACAGATGCAACAAACTGTGAGCAATGGTTATTCATAGGAGGATAATTATTTCAAAGGGCCCATCAAACAAACTGCTCTGTTATTAGTCAAAGAAATTACAGTTTAGGACCACCACCTTTCTCTTAAGTGGTATTTCTGATTGCATGAGGCAAGCACTGATTAGAAAAGGGCATACAGGAGTGCAATGGTATTAGTATCAAAATGAACTACCTCAAGTTTTCTGTGCGGATGCTGAGGGAATACAGTATGCCTGAACAGCTGCTGTGATGATGCAAAGAATCCTGGTTTTGGTTTACAACTCTTCTGTTAACAGCATCCACATTAGGAACTGTATTACTGCAACCATTCTTGTTTAGGTGGAGCTGTAGCTTTGAACACGCCCTGCGTGCTTCTTAGGATTTCAAACCGCCCCAACAGCATATGCAGTTATCTCCTTCAAAGGAGCTGGTGTTAGGCACCTGAGCCACTATAGCTGGCTGCACACATGCTTTCAGTTCTATCTAAGCGTGAAGAAAATCGTCCTGGCTGCAGCCATCCTCACAGTGTATAAAGTGAAGGCAAAGAGCATAATTATGGTAGCTCTGCTAACAAAAAGATGACGACTGCGTGACATTTCAATTACCAACGTCCCAACTCACACCTCTCAGCACCACAGCTTCCTCCAAGCATCAAACCTCCCACCGAGAAGTCCCTACAGACAACTACCAGCACGCTCTCACACACATCACCAGCACCGCACAAGCACCTGTCTGGACAACACTGCCTCTTCCCACGGCGGCCGGGAAGCAGCCGCCAGCGCTGTCACTAAACCCCCAGGCCCTGTGCCTCCCATGGCCGTACCACAGTCAGTCCGTTCCACAGTCAGGCCGCTCCCCAGGAGCGCCGCAGCTCTCCCCGTGCAGCAGAGGAGCCAGCCACGACCCCCGACCAGCCACTACCGGCAGCCCCTGCTGCCACAACGCCCAGCTCTGCCCCGCCCAGCCCCAACGGGGGGTGGAGGAAGCCGGCCCCTCCCGGCATGCCCGGCGCGCGGCAGAGGCAGGTGCGCATGCGCGCTGCGCGGCCGGCTCCCAGCTCAGCGCAAGATGGCGGCGGGCGCCTCGGACCCCTTGGAAGAGATGCTGCTCTTCTCCGAGGAGGTGGACGAGAAGGCGGTCAGCGATCTGGTGGGCTCCTTGGAATCGCAGCTGGCCGGCGGTCGGAGCTCCGCCGAGGCGCCCCAGCCCAGGACCTCCGCCCCGTCCCAGCAGCAGCAGCCGCAGCAGCAGCAGCACCAGGGGAGCCTAGCGGGGGGCAGCAGCCCTGTCCGGCAGCAGCAAGGACATCCCGCGCCTCCTCCCACTCCTGCGGCAGAGGAGGCGGCGGCGGGGTGTCCCGGAGCCGCGGAGAGCCGAGCCCCCATTCAGGGGCAGCTCCCGTCCCCGTCCCCCCCGGCGGCGGCAGCGGCGGCGGCAGCAGCGGCGGCGGCAGGGAGGGGAGTGAGTGTAAACAGTAGTAGTGTGCAGCAATCACATGGAGCGGCTCTCCTCAGCAGCGGCGGCAGTCCCAGCGCGCCCGCCGCCCCTGCCCCTCCGCAGCCCGCCGCTCTCTCGCCCTCCGGCGCCCCTGCCCAGCCTGTCAACAACCATGTGGCTGCCAGAGCCACTGCCCGGGAAGCGGGAAGCCCCAGCCCCGGCGGCAGCCCGCCCGCCGCCGACAGCACGCTACCGCCACAGCAGCGCAACGAGACCGAGGGGGGGAGCGGGACCCCGGCCGGGGGGGGCGGGCCGGCGGGATTAGCGGAAGGTGCTTCTGCTGCCGCCACTGCGGCGCTCCCCGGCGAGGCGGCGCCCAACGGGGAGGGTGCTGGGGGCCGGCCGGCGGCAGTCCCACCAGTCAGCAGCCACGGCAGAGCAGACGCCGCCACGGCACAGATAAAACCCGCGCACTGCCCGCTTCCCGCAGTAAACGCACTCAGTAACTCAGGCAGTCCCGCGCCCGCCAACTGCGCCCCGGCTGCCCCCGCAGTGCCCAAGCCGGCAGTCAGCGCTGCTAAGGCGGGCGCTGCCCCCCTCGCAGCCCCGCAGGCTCTTTCGCCCCGTCCGGCATTGAGTGCTGCCCCCAGGATCGTTGCCCAGCAGCTGATCATGAGGCCGCAGCACCAGACCACCATCCAGCTGCCCCCCGGCTTCACCATCCCGCCGGGTAAGTGAACCGCAGCAGCCTCGGGATAACCTTTTCTTTTTTTCTCTTTTCTTTGGCCGAGGTTGTTTTCATTCCCCAAAGTTGTCTTCCCGCTGCTCGACGCGCTGGAAACAAGAGGCACCTGTCTGAGGACGACGTCTGACAAACAGGCTGCCGTTAATGAGGGTGTAATTGGTACGGGACGGGCAGTTTCTAATGCAGTTTAATTACGACTGTTGCGTGGTGAGTTACTTGTTCTGTCCTGGGCTGTGAGCGGCAGCCGCGGTAAGTTATTTTGGATTGGTGTAGTGAGCAGTCGCGCTCCAGATAAAAGGCTGGGTGCTAGTGGAGAATAACTTTATATGTGCCTTGAAAGGACTCTTATTTTCTGTTTGACTTCTGATGGACTTGAAAAGTTTTCTTTCTTCAAGGAGTGTCTTCGGCTGCGAATCAGGCAGCGAGCTACAGGCTGATGTGCTTAATTTAATCTAAAATTTCTAATTTCAGCAAGTGTGATGGTGTCATTCTCTGCTGTGTCTGGGCAGTCTTTACATCCACGGATTTTATTTCCAACTCTGAAGTAACAGTTGCTTCTAGTTTATTCTCCTCTCAGTTTTTTAACTGTCATTACTAAAAATGTAAGTTCAGCAAGGTTGCTAACTAACCAAAACATCATCACTTCATCCTGGTGATTCTTATTCTAATTGTGTATTCTTTCAGCTGAAATTCTAAAGGATTCTGTGATCCCCTACTTAGATTTTCATGTTGCAAAGAGTTGGTAACTTTGTGCCTTGATTTAGGAGATGATTTAACATTTGAACTGGTTTTGATATATTTTTGCTAGTGCTATGAATAGCATGATAATATGTGGAGCTGTTGATGTAGTTGTGAAGCAACTTCTTCCATCATGTTCTGTAAAATATTTGATATTTATTAGCTAAGTGTAGCAAAAATGTAATGATGTTGAAGCTCACTTCTAAGTGATAGTTTAGTAGCTTTATATTTGACTGCAGTTTTTGAAAGTCCTGCTCCAGATTGTTAAGGCTCCAAACATAAAAAGCTCAGTGGTTTCACACAGGTTGCTATTCAGACTACATTAATGACTTTAGCCTTTGATTTCCCATTGTTTATCTGTTTGATAATTAGTATGTACATATGATAATATGTATCATAACTTTGCGTACTGTTGCTGAAGTTTCTTGTGTCGATACTTCATTTTGCTCCTTAATTTTCAAACAGAAGACGGAAAACAGAGCCCTTGAAAACTATCTGGGCCAAGATTTAGAAAATGTTATGGAAATAATACTGCTAAAAGTTATAATTTTAATTTGATTTTATTACAAGTCAGCTTGGAATCCATTATATTTTCATAAACAGTAAGAGAGTACATTCTAAAATGAAGTTATTCAGAAAATACAATGTTATTTTTGAGTTTTTCATTCTTAAAATTGGTGGATCATTTATAATTGATATTGAAACTCCCACATTGTAAACTTCTCTCTAAAGCAGAAATTTAGAATCAGTTTATGAGAATATGTTATTTTAGCATATAATAATCATAAGTTGTGTGTTTTGTCTTTATGTGGCTGACAGGAAAAAATAGTCTCATAATTTAACTAGATTCTAATTTGTATTTATTGCTCAGTAAAAGAAATTTCAAGTCCTCCAAACTGAATTAAAACATAACATTAACACATGAACATTTATGCATCTATAGTGGTAGGTGTGTCTACAACTTTTATTGAAACTGTGGCTTGCGTTGCAATTAATTTGTCTTTTCCATTAATTATTTTTTAATTCAGAATTGGTTTTAGAAGATTGGGAGATAAATCAACACACCTGTGAATCTGTGTAATGGGAATAGAATGTGTAGTTTTTAATGTGTGGTAGGCATTATTCTCTGAGGATTTTTATGTAAAATTCACAACGCAATCAGAGGAGGGATACCTGTTTGGCCAGTTGGCAATGTACTGGTATTTTTGTTTCTGGATGGTATAGGAATGGCATATGCTGAGTACATAATCTGCATGTGGAATTATCTGCAAATACAGACTGTGAGGTTTGGTGCTTAAATGGCTGATGGACCTTAAAAAATAAATATATATTTTAAAAGAGTTTTTATGGGTTTTTTTCAGCTTTTCTTTTAAAAATTGCTGTCTGGACTTAGAAGGAGAGTTATGAACATGGCTTTTGGATGTGGTTCTTGCTGTAGAGCTCTGTGCCTTTAACCTTAAAGCTTGATTTCCAAAATTCTTCAGTTTGTAGTGGCAGAAATTTTGCTCTTGTTTGTGTTTTCAGCAAGGAGGGTTGCATGGGAGTGCCTAAGACTATGAATGTGAGGATTTTGTTGGTGCTGCAGTTCACTCGTGTGTTCATCCCATGACTGGGATTTGTATTTTTGTGTTAAGAGACTGAAAGAAAGACTTTCTTGGTATAGTGGACATCTGAAATTTGTTATTTGCTTGTTATAATAGTGTTGGATTTCTTTATCCTGGTGGTATGTTGCAAGCCATGTCCCTTTACTGAGGTGGGTATTTTTTCCCCATGAAGCTAATTAGAGGTGGATGTATGCTTTTACCTTCTTTATTTTCCCTTGAAAAGTAAAAAACAAACCAAACGTAGATGAAGCAATTTGCACATAGAGATAACTTGTAGAAACAGAGTGTACTGACTATTACCAACAGAATAAAAGTGACTTCCTAGATTCTTATATTTTTTGCTTCTCCTGTAGTTGCAGTCAGGATATTTGTACACTATCTATGTTAAACTGTTAAAGTGTATTCGTCAACTAACTTGGAAATTCTTTTTAAATAATCTGGCTAGGGAATTGCTCCTTAATAAGGAAGCATCTTACATGCTTTGCAATAATTTTGAGTAAGTGTGAAGCTCCAGGTGATCTAGGGACCAGCATAGCCATTGTTCTTCCCTTTTCTGACCTGCTAATTATGGAAAACTTAAGACAAAGCTTGGTGGCACTGGCTGTGTTGTGTAGAAGGCCTCTATTTGTGAAATGTGTTACCAGAAAATAATCTGAGAAAAAGTGTTAGAAAACACTTGCCAAGTACTCTGGTAATTTTAAAGCAATTCCTTTGGCATTTGCCTAAAATACATGCTCATGTATCATTTTGTGCTGAGGAGTGTATGCGTTGGTTCTCTGAATTTGGCAGTATTTTTTTCTTGATGTCTAAACCACAGGTAGTGCCTCCCAATATGGTGATGATGGGTACCAAATAAATTCACCTGTTAATGCTTAGTGGTTAGCTAGATCTCAAGTATTGTGTACTCAAAAATGTGGCTGGCCTGATGTTTGCATGTGCACATCTCCTGAAGCTGTTGTTTTAGTAAAGCTGTCATGTCATTGTCCTTGCTATGTTCATACTGAATTGTATTCTCAGCTACTAGATTATCACTATAGTTTAATTTTAATGAATATTTCTTTCTAATTTTATGCTGCTGATCCTGACTAGGCTGCTGAAAGTATACACGCAAGTGATCTTTTTTTAGTCACTGTTATCCATAAACTACAGTTATTTGAATTCCAGACTGAATAGGGTATTAGTTTTTGTCTGCTGGTGGGGGTTACTTTTCTTCCTTGAAATGACATCTCGGGCTACACCAGAATAAAAAATGATACAGTGTAAGGAAATCATACAGTGCTATCCATAAGTTTTACTTGTATTCCTTTGTTAGATAGTACCTTATATATTATTCTTTATTGTATAGTTATTGTTACTTTGTTCTCATTAGGTATGGTCTTAGTGCGCACGGATGCTGGACAGCTTGTAATGGTGCCTCAGCAGGCTCTAGCACATGCCCAAATGCAGGCTCAATTACATACGCAGGCACAGGGTCCTGCCACTATGTCACCGAGACTTTCTGTGCCCACAGCTGGCCCTGTTTTTCGCCTGTCAACAACTCAGGTATGTGTAGCTTAATTTCACTTTACTTTTGTGCCTCGTGGTTTCTTCTCTCTTACATATTGTTAGTTCACGTGTGTTTACAGATATGCTTTCCCCTCTCCCTTTTTTGTTGTGGAACCACTAAATACTTATTCAAATGCAGTTTATTTTCTGAGGCCTAGGATTACATTTTTTTTCCTCATATTTCAGAAAAAAAAGTTAAGTCTACTTTAGAGTCTCTCAAGACCTTGTTCAGACTGTGAGATCATTGGAGGCTAGGAGACTCAGTCTTAGCCTAGACTTAGTTTGGGCTATATACTCCTGGTTCGGTAAGTGCCCCTTGTTCCTCTGAATCAGAAGCACTGTGATCCTGACATGCTGAATGAATGCGCAAGATGGCTAGATTTTAATAGAAATTAGAAAAGAAAAAGCCAGGTACATTCAGTACAAAGATTTTCAGGAATTAACTTTTCAAGTAACACCTTATTAAAAAGAAAGGTTTGATTCCTTTGCTTCACCTCTGAGTGTGATAAGTCTATGCTTAGTTTTGCCTGTGTCATAACTACATTTTCTTTTTTATATGGACTGACAGGATAATGTACTTCCTTACTGCAAATTCTTCAGTGGAGTGTTGATGTCAACTCAGAAGCGATGTATATTCAAGAGTGGAGGGGTATTGTTTTTAAATTGCTTGGTAGGCTGCATTGGTTTAAAATTGTTTAGGGAGGCTGTTCATCTTCAGGCTGTTTGGAGCTAGAGGTGAGCTATCTTACTGAAATATAGAGTCAGACACCTTTAGATGTTAGTAAAGGGCAGCTGTGCCATAATAATGATAGGCAGAGTTTAGGGTTGGTTTGCCCAAGGTCTGTGTTTGCAGAAGTGGTAAGTAATTCTGAGTGGAAAGAGGAGAAGTGCCTTTATAATTTTTTAATTGATGGTTGTATAGGTTGCTTGAAATAGCTTAAATGTGTTTTTCCCAATTTTTAACATTTGATTACTGTCCGGTTACATGCTTTGTGTGTTACACCATGTTTGTAGTCTAAAGGATTAGTAAGTTTAATGCAAAACTGAAAATGGTGATAAACTTTTCAGAAGAGAAGGAACCAGAACAAAATTGGAGAATTGAAAATAAATTAATAACAGGAGGCAATCTAAACCACGGAATAGCCAAGTAGAATGTAAGTTTTAGAAATGAGTATCAGTAGGAGGATGGTAGCTCAATGGAATGCATCTCAGAAAAGACACAAATAAAAGTCTGGAAGCACTTGAAGGACTTTTTGCTCTCAGGAAAGAGATAAGTGCATATTGGATGGAATTTGTAAAAGAACTCTTCACAGAAAAGACAGATGTTCAAGGTTTAAATCTGTTATGTCCGGGAGTATAAGAAAACTTGTAGAAGCCTTCAAAGATAAATTTACTTGAGAAAAAATACACAAGGAGATAAGCCTGTATTAATTTTGAGATTTATTTCTTCTTGCAAGTTTGATGGAGCTGAAAACCCAGACAAGTTGTTCTTTTGAATTTATCTGTCTGTCTGTGTTCGGGGCTTTCTTTTTAAATAAGTACAATCAGTTCTTTAGTACTGAACTACGAGGGACTATATGGCGCACATTCTAGCGAAGGATCCTGAGATAAGTGCATAGCATAAATGCAAAACAGAAACTGCGGGATGGGACTGTGCCAAGAATATGATCTCAGTCTGTTAAAATGAGTTAGTTTTAGCTGTTTCTGTTTCATACTGTTAGTTTGCGTGTAATATGTTGTCATTATGTTGTGGCCAGCATAAAGAATTAAAATTCAGAGTGGAAACATTCATAGCAAATTAAATATTGTCTGTAGTATGGAAACATTCAAGGAATGCATCTTTGTTGTACATAGAGAAGCATACAGAAATGTAGACTGACTGCTTAGCTATGTGTGTTCAGTCTTTATTAGAAGACTGGAGTTTGGATCCCAAAGTCAACCTTAAGATGTGTGCACAGCAAATATTGGAAATTGATCATGTTCGCCTCAGGCAGTTATAGGAAGCAATTAAAGTTGCAGAAAGAGTATAATCTGATTTGCTGGATTTATATAAAAGTAAATCTGTGAGGATATTGCATGTTCATGTGTTTATAGAGATACCTGAAATCTGAAGGAGTTCAGGTATTAGAAAGACATGATTCTTTTTATGCAGGGTTCTGCCCAGATAAGTACCCCACTGCATTACAGATACTCCTTTACACATGTTAGTGCTAATAAACTGATTGAAAGTAGGGAAAACCAGCAAGACCTTATGAATTATTAATGTCTTTTATAGAATGCAAAAGTGATTATTTTAATACAGTGGGATTAGAGTTATGGTATTGCAGCTTCTCAGGATTCATCTCCTTCGACAGATCTTCGTAGTAGCTGCCCAAACTGTACTGCATCATTTCTTTATTTGTTGTAATTAGCAAGGATAAGAAATAATTTATATTGTCCTCGGGAAATTTGCATTGACTTCCTTGACTCTGCATGTGGTCTGAGGCTCTTACTCCATTTTGACAGTGTTTATGTTTTATAAATGTTTGACCTTAACATTTAAAAGTAATAGTTGATGGCCTTTTAAAACCAGACAGTGAAGGTTTAAAGTCTAAAGGTTTATCCTATCAGAATTAGGCACTAGACTTTTATTTGATTAGGTGGATTATAACGAGAGTCCTTGGTTTTCTGGAGGGAAGTCCAATGACAATTATTATGCTAAGGTTTTAAAAGTGCCAGTTATTTGAGTAGTCATTGTGATTAATCAAGAAAAAGGGTCAAGTTCTAAAATACAGGAAATTGTATGTCCTGAAAATTACTTTTTTCAATGAGTTTATAATTAAGATTTTTTCTTTCAGAATCAAATTCTGATGTGTCAGCTAAATTCTATGAATTAAAATTTTCAGAATTTAACAGGTATGGAAAATAGTGTCTTATGGGTTTATGTCTGTGAAGTATAATATTTAAGAATACTAGTCTCCACAGTGATTGAAACAGAAAAAATGTGTGTGCCATTAGCTCAAGACAGACAAAATATAAACATTACTTGCTTGAGTCCTGCAAAATATTTTGCAAAGTTGATGAGCATTACAAGCTATGCATTTTTTTACCTCTAGAGCATAAAATGCCTATCTCTGGTATGTTAGTGGGATGATTGTTATGTTACTGTGCAGAGCTCAGATTTACTATCATGTTTCTATTCAGTTATTTCAAGTTAGTTTTATTTGAATTAAAATGCAGAGTGCTTTAAATGTGTAGAATTTACTAATGTACTTCAGTCACTGACTTTGTGTTTTATTCTATTTTACTTATATAGAAAGTCTATGCAGGTGGTAGCTTGCAGTCTGCTGTAAGTATTGTAGGAAATAATAACTTACTGTGAAGAACATATCAGAAAAAGTCAGGTTTCATGCTTTATAGGTAGTATGATTGCTTTTCTTCAGCTTGTTTGAATTCCTAGCCACTGTCAGAAGTTACTCAGCTAAGTGATTGCTTTCAGTGTTAATTCTATATCCACTTTAAGTAATTATTATGTTAAGAAAGTGTTATGAGCTATATAGTTAGATGTAAAACACAGGTTATTAAATAACATGCTAAAGAAATTGCAAAAGCTCACAGTTAACTTTTGGCAAATCATTAAGAAGTGTTGAGAGTGATAACTGGAGAATATAAAATGAATTATGAATTACTTTCTTTAAAAATACAAGCAAGATGGTCTGAAAAGTTACCAAATTTGACAGCTCTTTGAATCACTCCCCTTGACAACTTCCTTCGCTTGCAAAAAAGGAGGAGGGGAAAATAGGGCAATGCTTTAAATGCACTTGAATGAGATTGACTTAGTTGATACAAGTAGAGCTGTCCAGGTTCTCAACTGCTTCTGCAGCAGTTCAGAGATTTTCTTCTTGTATCACAGGCCATCATTTGCCATATCTTCTCCCTGCTGTTTGGGAGGAAAAAGAATTGGGTTTCTCATGAAAATTTCTTTAGCTTCAGCAGCTGGGCCTATATCCAGGAAGGAGCCACCTTTCTCTGGGAACAATGGAAGATCTTGAAATACAGAAAGTGTAGTCTGTTTCCCTGGGGATTTAGTATATGGGCTTAGGATAATGCTTTACTTAAAGATAGTGGCTTTATCCTTACATGTTGCATTGCTGAAGGTTGAGAAGTCAAATACCTCTCTACAGCAGTACTTACTTTTACAGGGAATCAATACAGCCATATGTAACAGATGGGAACCTAGCTAAGGATTAGTCCTCTCTCATGGCTGAGAGACATAACGAAGTATGGTTTTGTCAAAGTGGATTCTGTAGAGCGTAGATGTTTATGTTCATCATTACTGTTTGTCAGAAAGAGGCAGAAAAACATAGGTGTGCAGCTGTTCTGTGACCTTCATGTTTAGCCGCACCAGAGCGCCTGGCCGTGCTCTCAACATGGAGAAGTCAGATAATGAGAAGCTGCCCGACTTCCCAAGCAAACAGAGATCTGGCATAAAGCCAGTTGTTCTTCTAATGGTATAAAGACAAGACCCTCTTGAAGCTGAATCTGGAGCCCCACCTGTGAGTGGATGCACCAGATAGGAATCTTCTCAGTTACCTTAGACTCCCGGCGTTGACTGCAACGGTGCTTCCCAGCTGGAAGTGTGGGCCTGGATGATGATTCGGTGGTGATTGGTCATGTATTTCTTCTTAATCTCTTTTTTCTCTATGCAGTAATGACTTGATGCATTGCTAATTTTCCTCTGTACTTACATGTGTGTGTATATATATATGATTTGCTTTAATATATATAGACAGATATAGACCTGTTCATGTTAGTGTGCTTGTTTGCTTTAGTGTGCTTGTTTAATAAACTGTGCACATTATAGATATATTATACAGCTAGGGTATGGTCATTCTGTTGTGTGCTGTGCCTGTCGGTGGAACACTATCCTCTTACCTTCCCAAATTTAAGAAAAGATACTTTGATTGGAGTGCAAAGCACACAAATTTAGAAAGATTAAGATAACATAACTTCCCATTCATCCTATACTAATTTCTTCTGTACATATGGAGTGAATTCCTTACAGTCTGAGATAAAAGCAGAGAGATAAAAGCTTCAGCTAGGCAATCAAGGCACAGAGTTGATGTTGCACAGCAGTCATAAGTCTGATGTTTCTTATATTTTGAGCTATTAACTTTGTTGTTTAAGTCATTGGTTAACTTATATTGTTTGTAATACCTTTGGCTAATTCTTTTGCAGCTTTTAGGGGTAGATGATGTAAGTTAATGTAGTACAGCTTTGGGGACAATTTTGAAGAAGATGGGCAAATGCAGTTTGAAAGAAAGGTTCTTGACTCTTAGGTGTGTTTATCTGTCGTTAGACAGTTATGCTGCTTTCAATTGCTGCTGTGTAAAATATGAATAAAAGCTGCTTCTTTCAATTCCTAGTGGAATTCTGGAAAATTGGCTAATGAGAATAAGCAGCTGCCTTGTTGGAAGGATTTCAGTTCTGATTGGTTTATTGTCAAGCTCAAAGACTCTGCAGCATGGGCATGTGTCAAAAAAGGATGTGCAATGTCCGAACCAGAGTCAGAAGTAGTGAAATGGATTAAATCAAAATAATCAGAATATGCAAATAACAGAATAGTACAGAGAAAGCAGTAATTGAGAGACGTGCCTTTAATAAGAAAATGTATTTGATATTTTAATGATCTTTTACGTCAGACTTTCTGGGTTCTTTAAATAAAATATTCAAGAAAAGCATGAATAGGTGCAATCACACTATACAAGAGTTTTAGTTTAGGTCCACTTATAAGATTGTATAGGACTGTAATAGAGGGATATGGACTACAGCTAACAAAGCTTTTCAGGTTTTTTTTTTGGGGGGGGGAATATTGCAAGATGTTCAGGTATATAAAACTGAAATATTTTCACATTGTGAATATATATTCATCTTATTGTTGTAGCTATGAGAGGCTTGCCTTTTTTATATTGGTGTCTTGTGTTTTACATGGAGGTACTCAGACTTCCATGACTTGGTTGATGAGGAACTGAACATGAGCCAGCTTCAGTGTGCACTTGCAGCCCAGAAAGCCAACCGTATCCTGGGCTGCATGAGAAGGTGTGTGACCAGCAGGTCGAAGGAGGTAATCCTGCCCCTCTAGTCTGCTCTTGTGAGACCTCACTTGGAGTATTGTGTGCCGTAATGAGTGGTATCCCTCAGGGATCAGTGTTGGGACTGGTCTTGTTCAGCATCTTTGTCGGTGACATGGACAGTGGGATTGAGTGTACCCTCAGCAAGTTTGCCAATGACACCAAGCTGTGTGGTTCGGTTGATAGGCTGGAGGGAAGGAATGCCATCCAGAGG